>JAMKPZ010004007.1:0-17912 GCA_024699675.1 Amphibolis antarctica | reverse complement strand
TTATAGTGGAATATTACAATCATCCTTTCAATGTACAAGTTTGAGATAAACTTTTAGTACTTTTGGCATGTTCTTTCTGTGATTGATTTTCCTTTACTAGGATTGGCAAAAGTTGTTTTAAAGAAAGGAAAAACTCAACTATTCAAAAATGGAAGTCCCATGGTGTACAGTGGTGCTGTTGATAGAATAATTGGAAGACCACCTCCAAAGACGGGTGATGTAGTGCTGGTGGCTGATGGGTCTGAAAAACCTATCGGCTGGGGTTTGTACAACTCCTTTTCTATGTTTTGTGTTCGACTCATGCAACTAGAAGAAGAAGCAGCCAGGCATGCTGAACTTTACCCCTAGGCCTTAGTATCTTAGATCCAGTTTATGTTTGTTGAAACAATTTTCGTAATTCTTGTTGTCTGCTCTCAGGGATCCTAGTTGTGCATTAGACATGGAGAGGTTACTTGAAGCAAGAATATCTGCTGCAACTGAATTGCGCAAGAAGGTGGGGTTACCCTCTAGTGAGACTAATGCATATCGCCTTGTAAACAGTGAAGGTGACAGGTATTCTGTAATCATTTCAATGATTGAATTCAACTGTAAATGTATACATCTGGGGAAGAACCTGGATCTTAGACCAGACGTTCCCTGTTATCTTGCCTAATACTTGCTCATATAATGAATATATGATATTCTCATTTGGCAGATTGTCTGGTTTGATTGTTGATGTTTTTGGAGATGCTGCTGTGATAGCATCATCTGCTGCTTGGGTAGAAAAATATAGAGCTGAGATTGAATTGCTTCTTAGTAAAATTTCTGAAATAAATCATTTAATATGGAGACCTTCTGTTGATATATTAAAAGAAGAAGGTTTGGATTCATCTCATTGTCAAAGGGACAATGATCCCTCTCCACTTCTCAAAAAGTTGAAGGTATGATTCATATAATTTTCATTTCTGTCATATAAAAATTATGAGAAATTTTCATTTGTTTCTATTTTAGTAATGATCTATGAGGTAGTTCATTTACCTATATTGGTGATTTTAAAACATATTCAGAATTGTATCAGTTGATGCTTGAATCCTTTATTGTTTCCACAAAAGTGTGTCTATCATTAGAACAAAAGGAGAGTGATGCGTTTCGCTTAAGATTCATGCTAATACATGTGAAAGACTGAAATGCCTATGGTCACACTTAGGAATGTAGATTTTTAATGATTAGTCAAATATAAAAGAATAAACAAACCTATTACATGCAAATCATAGTAGTTACAAAAACTTTATTGGTTTAGCTGCTACTTATGTCTAGTTATCACACCACCATGTCTTAAGTGTTTCCATTATTCTCTTCTCCTTTCCGTGGGTAGAGAATTACCCTTACCCTTTTAAATCACTCCAATATCATTTTCTTCCTTTCTTAGGTGAACAACTACCTTTAAAGCTTTAAGTTCAAATTTAATCCTTTGCCTTTAGTAGAGTGAAAACAATGAATGATAGGAAATGAAGTATAAAAGTCCTTTTACAAATACTTCACTATAAGCTATATATAAACATATGAGAATGCATAATAAAACTCAAATGGATGATAGTTGTTGTGGGGGTAAAAAGAAAAGAGATTCATTCATGAAAAAAGGGATCATGAGGTTTTTATATAGGAGACATACTTCCTTATAGGGTCCATATGTTCAAATACCCAAATACCATATAGAAGATGAAATGAACTAGCACTCCCTCTCAAGATGGGGCATATAGATTGTGCATGCTCAGCTTGTCACATAATATTTGGAAGACATTCATATTCAATCCTTTAGTAAAGATGTTTGTAATTTATTGTGTAGACTTGGTGTAAGCAGTTTGATTGTTCCTACAAGAAATAATTTATAGATGTAGTGGCAATCCACCTTTATGTGTTTGGTACACTTTTAAAAGGTTAGATTGTTAGCAGTGAAATGACAACTTGATTATTACAATACATATTTATGGGTAATTCAATGTTCATTCCTAACTTGGTCTAAAATGACTTAAGTCACATAATCTTACTAGCTATGTGTGCCATTGTTTGACATTTTTTTTTTGCACTAGATTTTGATACAACATTTTACTTTTTTCTTTGCCACGTAACAATATTTCCACCTATATATGTAAAGTAGTCTAATGTAGATTTTTTGTCCTTTGCCTTTAATGCAAAGTACATTAGCTCTTTGCATTGATTGCCTTTAATGTAGGTAAGAACGTTTGTAACACCATGATAATGAACCATTTTAGGCTCATGTATGAAATGATTGAGAAGCCCAACTACATAAGAAACATTAGGACATGCTATGGTAAGGTAGATCAATTTCCTTGTCAACTTGTGTTATCTCCCAACATACTGGAAGAGCTTGGTGGATGTGTTCTTGAATAGAGGATTTTGTTCAACAGAAGTATGTTCAAATTTGCGCCCTAGAAGTCTATTTTCCTTTATTAAGTTAAGGACATACTTTGTGAAAAATCTATTTGACTTGTTAAGTATGCAAACTCTATGCTTAAGAAATACTTAGGTTTTCCCATATTTTTGATGACAAATTTTTGGAGTAAGTATTCCTTTGTCTCCATGTTGCTAGTTATATCATTACTTGTTAACAAACGTTACGTTTGGGAATAACTTTTTTAACTTCAGGAGTAGTAAAAAGTGATTTTTCCAGTTTTCCTTTCCAAACACCCATGCATTGGGAGTGATTTTTGAGTTTGAGAGTGGTGGGGTTAATATGAAAAAACTATTTTGAAAATCTGCCCATGTCATCATGACATTGGAAATGATTTTTGAGTTTAGGAATGATCTTTCCAAACAAAGCCAAAATGTTATCTACATATATTGTTAGTATAACATATCTTCTTGAACCCTTTTCGATGAATATTAAGTGATTCATCGCACAACATTTGAATCCTTGTTGCATTAAAATTGTTAAGAAGAAGAGTTATATATAAGAGGAAGAAGAGATGTAAAACTCGATTAATATAGATGAGAGGAGGAGGAAGATAGATGGGAGAGTTATATGTATTTAAGTCATAGTTCATTTAAGATAGGAATGAGATTAGCTAATCTGATCAAGGCCCATGTGTGTTAATACTGTTAAGGAAGGTAAGTTTTGATGATACTAAGTACTTGTACTGAAATTCCATAAATCGTTGTACCGAAATTAGAAAATCGTTATATCGAAATACTCTGAGTACTAAAACGTTATACTATTAGAAATAATCGGTATAACAAATTACAAAAACATTGTTGAGTATGTCTTTTTTAGTACAAGTATAATTTTCTGCAAGTTATTGTATTGAATGTTTCGGACTTATTTGTTGGATATTCCATATATACATGGAAGAAATTGAAGGCGCTAAAGGTTACAAGGAATAACAGATGTTCTGCTGTATTTAGATGGACATTCCATTAATCCACTTTGAGTAGTTATTACTTAGATGGATGATCTGTCATTACTTGACGGACATTCTGTTACTATTTTCTTTGAGTTAAGTCTTTTCTTGTTTTAGATATTTAGACGGATGATTCGACATTAATTGACGGATGATCCAATATTATGCTTGATAGATATTTGCTTTAGTGAATGGATATTCTGACTTCCAGAGGCAGACATTTCATTATAACTTGTTTTTATCACGTGTTGTAGGAATTTCTGTTTGAGAATGGAAACTCCGTCAAATGACTTTGGAAATTCTTCTTATCTATTTGTGATTTCTACATGATATTGAATCTTTAATTATTGAAATTTTAGGAATGTTTTTTTGCAGGAACAGGAATGAATCTGTAAGAGTGCATGGATTGGAAGTAAAAAGAGCAAGAATTCAAATTCAAAATTTGAAGATTCATATAAATCAGTCCTTGACAAACATAAGAAAAATAATATTCCATTTTTGGCAAGATAATTTTATAAAAAGGAATATAGAGCAAAGAGAAGATAAGTTAGTGTTGAAAGGTTTTTGTGTGCTTTTCTTATGCTTTTGCTGTGTGTGTGCTTTGTGAGATTTCTTATATTTGTACTCGTGTGGCAAATTGTTCTAGGATTGTGTAACAAAGGCCTTCTCACTAGGTTGTGGTGAGGTGTTGTAAAGGATGTTTTGCAAGGGTCGGACAAGTTTCTATGTAGAAATAAAAATAAAGTGTAAGAGTTTTTCTTTGCTGAGTTCGGAGAAGCAAAGATGTGTGAATGTTGGGATGTGAACTTGTAAAACATTTAAAGAGATGGTGAAAAACTTTCAAAGATTGGCTTTTAGGAGTGGACTAGCCTTAGGTTAGGGTGAACCACTATAAAATTTTTTGTCTATTTTTTATTTTTTGTTTTACTTTGTTTTTCACTGTAAACTGTTTTGATGTACTATTTACCCCTTTTAGTGAAGTCATTTGATCTTAACAATTGGTATCAGAGTCTTGTTAATTTCATTTGAGACTTAAAATTCTTGAGATTAAATGACTTCTGGATCATACTTGGCTAAAAGACAGAGTGTGCATAAAATACATCTGTTTGATGGTGGTAATTATTCTTATTGGAAGCATAAAATAGATGTATTTCTGAAATCTACAGATTTTGCTATGCGGATGATAGTTATGCACAGATACATTAAATCAATAACTCCCATAAATGAATGAAGTGAAGAGGAGCAAAAGAAAGATCAATTGAATGCTAAAGGTTTAAATATGCTTTTTTGTGCCCTAATTGCTGATTAGTTTAATAAAGTCTCTATATGTAAAATTGCTTATGAATTATGACATAATTTAGAAGTGACTCATGAAGGAACAAATCAAGTAAATAAGATTAAAATAAATTTATTGGTTTAAAAGTATGAATTATTTAAGATGCAAGAGTTTGAAACCGTTGGAAATATGTTTGCAAGATTTTTTGATATCACTAATATTTGAAGGGCTTAGGAAAATTTTTTTCTCAATAGGAACTTGTAAGGAAGGTGTTGAGATTTCTCATAGCTGAGTGGGAGAAAAAGACTACTACAATTGAAGAAGCTAAAGATTTAAATAGTTATTCATTGGAGGAACTTATAGGGAATCTCACCTCTTATGAAGTTCAAATGAAAGCAAGGAGGAAATGAAAAATACAAAATCTGAAAATGTGTACATTTGAAATAACAGAAAACTTAGTTTGTAACTCCTGATAACTTAGATTTTGACAACTAACCATTGACCTAATTATTTAACCAAAGATAACTAAGGAAGTCAAGGGTTTTGGAGTTGCCACCTAATTTTTATGTCGAAAACTAGAAAAACAAAAGGGTGAAGATCGGAACCTGAGATAAGCCTTATGAACTATTCGATCAAGGCCTAAAAGGTTTAGGGCTTTTTAGATTTTGGGTAAGGACCTAAGGTACGGGAGGTGTTAGGTATTCCTACATGTCTGATTTAAAAAATCGACCTCTGTTATTTTTCATTTGGATTTTTCTCTAGAAAGTGGGTTTTAACTATTTGTTTTAGGGTTTTAGTATTGTATAGTAAAAAATTGGTCAATTGACCTAAATTGAGCATGAAAAGATGTTTTACTTTAGTTGCTTTAATTGTTCTTGTTTTGAGGGTGACATTGGTTGATTTTAGGGCTTGATATTATAATGAAATTGTTGAATAAAATTGTAATGACGATGTTTATACTGATGTCTTAAGGGCTTTTAGGGTGAAAATGGATGTGTAGTAGGAATTTTATTGAAACTGCATTCGAGCAACAGAAAATAAATGTTTATGCTATTACAAGTGCATTTAAATGGCTGAAAGTGAGTATTTATGCTAAAAAAATGATGACATTGATGGTAAACAAGTAAAAGATGAATTGTAAAAAGGGTAAGGATATTCCACTTGTGGATGGGGAACCTAGGTGGGAGACCTTGTTGTAGATGGGTGAACGGGGGTTGCTTTCTTTCTGCGTGAGATCTCTCCTCACCCTAGGTCTCGTGACGAGATCCCAGAAAAAGTGATCGCTTGAATTGTCGTCCCTATCCTACTTTTATGCTTGGTCTCCTTCGAAGATTTTTTATGATCTTCGATTTAATTGACAAGAGACTACACCCTTTGACACGATCACGATCGTTTCGACTTGGAGACAGTGTGGGTTGACTAGGGGACAATGCCAAAGATCGACTCCTTATCGATGCACTTGTCTTTTCCTTGGTGAGAGTAGGGAAGGTTGTGAGTTTCGAAAAGCTAAGGGCATGAAGAACGCTAACAGATTTTGATTCATGTCGGGATTTGATTGGTCCATGTGGACATTTTTGTTAATTTTCTTAAATGAGGAGAAAGGAACTAGAAAGAAGCAACTTTGCTTGAAAAAAGGAAAACCATTATAATGAAGATCGACTCAAGTTCGTGGTGAACAGTTAAAGTCAACGAAAGAGTTCGTGGTGTTTTGGGTAAAGACCATGGAGGTGTTGAATTGGCGTTTAAAGTTAACACCATGGGATTAGTCTGTTGTGTTTTATGTTAACACAACAAAAAAGAAACTATTCATGGAAAGTTAACACCATAGAGTAAGTCTGTTGTGTTTCGTGTTAACACAATGAAGGAGTAACTGTTTGTGGAAAGTTAACACTATAGAGTAAGTTCGTTGTGTTTCGTGTTAACACAATGAAGCTGTTGTACCATTTGGAGTTAGCACAATGGACTAAGTCTGTTGTGTTTCGTGTTAACACAACGAAGGAGAAACTATTTATGGAAAGTTAACACCACGGAATAAGTCCGTTGTGTTTCGTGTTAACACAACAAAGTTGTATTGTTTGGAGTTAACACCACGGACTAAGTCCGTTGTGTTTTATGTTAAAACAACAAAAGTATGGAACTGAGAGAGAAGGGAAGGGGTCTAGACTAAGAGGGTCTGGAACTTTCAAACTTAAGCTGGAATTTTCCGAGGCAAGAAGAAGCAAGAAAGAAGGAAGGAATCCAGTTTGAGAGAGTTTGGAAGTTCCAGACCCTCTTAGTAAAAGGTGTATTTTGGGTTGGATTAAGGGCCTTATTTATAGAGATATCAATAGGTCTAATGGCTATATTTTTGCTCTGAATGGAATTTCGAATCTGATTTCGTAATTCCGTATTACCTAATGGTCATATTTTCTATGGTCATACTAGTTTGGAATTTCATTGGACATTTTGAAGTATACTTGATGCAAAAATGTAAAAAGGCAATTCTGAAATATGATTTCGATTTTCCGTTTTTTGTCAAAAGTGAAACCTTACCTCTTAGTTTAGAATTAGAATTTCATTTAGGAAAAATGACTTTCCAAAATGCTTTGGACAAGGTCACAAACTACTCTAGTAAAAATAGAAATTCCGTTTTTGGTAAAAATAGTCAAATTTTCCTGAACTAGATGAAATGAAGCTAAAATATGATATCCTATCATGTTCGGGTTTTTCAGTTCTAAGGATCGGTTTTCTTGTAAAAAGTTTGAGTTTTCTAGTAAAGGATATGGTGAAACCAAATGTGCCAAAGTCCATAAGTGAAAACGGAATTTCAATTTTCTTTGTTTTTGACTAAATAGATTAAATGATGCATGTGCATGTCTTATAATGATCTATGAAGATGTATGTCTTATAAACTATCATATTCCTAGAGTAAGAGCATTTTCACATTGTTTTACCTTGAATCTTCATATCTTCTTAGCTTATCACTTTGACTTTGAAAATCTTCTTGTACTTCTTCACATGTTCTACTTTTCCTTTATCTTCCATGCTTTGAGCCTTTCTTCATCTTTAGAGCTTTGCTTTATCTCTTCTTTAAGTTTGATCATCTTTTTGACATATTACATAGAGTATTTGACATCATCAAAATATACAACATAAAGGTAAGTTCTTAACAATCTTTTCTCCTTTTTGATGATTGTCAAATCCACTCTAAAAAACAAAAATTCTAGACATTAGAGTACAACTTGTCCTAATAGGTTCTTCTCCCCTTTTTTGACATCAATAAAAAGGTAAAAACAACTGAAGCTCCCCCTATCCTATGAGACTGTAAGTTTGTTTGTGAAACAAAAATGCATAAGCATGTGGATTCAACATAACCTGATCAAATAAATATAACAATGTTACTAATGTTCAACATAACCATGTTAAAGAAAATCATAAGTTGATTGGCTAACATTTCCTAATGTGGCATTGATAGAGTGATGACATGATGACTGAAGATCTAGTTGATAACTCACTAATGTGGTGTCATCGTGGCAATTACAGAGTCAAGTGATTGGTTGATTGTATTGACATGGCATGTTGATGTAGCATCTGAAGTGCTTATTGGCCTAGAGTTGATATCTAATGTGGCATTGGTGTGGCAGTTAGGGAGTCGATTGAATTGACATGGCATGCTGACATGACAGTTGTTAATTAAATGGGCAAAAAGGGTCTAGGTCGGAATCTTGTAGGTCAGGCCAGAAATATTTTTGGTGTGACTGAACTAGAGAAGAGGGTAAAAGTAAAAAACGGTTTGGTTTGTGAAAAGCATGGTTTGGATTAGAAATCTGACGGTTGTTAAAGGAGAAAGTGAAAAATGGTCTGGATTGTAGCCTAGACTAGAAATGTGAATGGTCTAGATGGTAAAATATGGTTTGAAATAGAAAATGAATGTAAAAAAGGGAAGTTGGTCTTGACTATAATTCAGGTGGTCTAGACCGGAAATTAAAAATGGTTTTGGTTCATGATAAAAATGACTTGGACTGAAAAAGTAGACTATTAGTAAGTGTTGGAGTTGGAAAGCTAGATAGAACGTCAATTGTGTGCAGTTGAACATTTATATTGCAAGTGCATGGTGCTAATTGTAGAAAGTGTACGAGAATGGACTGAATATAAAGGAACATAGAAATTGCTGCTAAGAAATAAATCGAATAATGTTCAAACTACAAAAATAAATCATACTATTGCACAAGTTTTAATTATACTACTTTAGTGAAAAGATACATAGAGAGAAAACCAAGCCTACTACGTGTATATAAAAATTACTTTGTGAGCTAAAATACTATTAGGTTAATTTAATTCTTTAGGAAAATGAATATATGGTTTAACAATACATGAAAGAACAAAAAAAAAAAAAAAGATATGGTTTAACAATACATGAAACATAATTAATCCCAAAAACCCTTATGTAGCTATTACGGTGGCGGTGGACTTCGACCATCCTGATGGTCCTACTCGACCTACTCTCCATGGTCGTCATGACTAGAGTGCACTCCCTGGGACGCTTGGCAACATCCGTGACTGCTACAACCAGTGCGGTGCCGATTAGGCTGTGTAGGTCATCGCTGATCACGGTTGTGCAAGATCCGCTACTCCTACAACCAGTGCTCTGACTAGTTTTTGCTTTGTTGGGAGTGGCAGTTGTCTCCTGGGCTTGGGCCCAGTGGTGAGGCGTGTGTCGGATGGTGGCCCCATCTCTTACTGGGGGTACGACGTCGGCTTTTGGGTTGGATCCTAATCATGAAAAGTTTTCCTCTGCTGTACACTAAGAGGCGAAACATAATCGATCACAGGGTTTAGATGGTGGAGTGAATGGGCAATGGGGGGCCAATACTGGGAGAAAATCCTTTGCTGCAACACTCAACGAGAGTCTTGTCCCATTGTTTTTTCCTGAAATTCCCCGGAGGCCACTAATAGAGAAAGATGGTAAAAGAATTGTGGCCTTCAACAAGGAAGAGGTTGACATGATGGCAAGGCCTCTATCGTGGACACTTGTAGGATGGTTTTTTGGGAGACGACCTGAGTTAAGGTTCATTCATGTAGCCTTGAAAAATAGTTTGAATCTTTGGAAAGAGGTTTTTCCCTCTGCTGTCGATGGCAACTACGTTCTTTTACGTTTTCAAGTGGAGGAAGATATGTTCCAAGCTTTGGTACGCGATTGGAATATTCAAGGGCAGAGGATGATAGTTTTTCGTTGGTCACTAGATTTCTCCCTTGGAAATGAATTAGTGGTGGCTCCAATATGGGTCCATCTTCCGAAGTTACGAGCTCATCGTTATGCTCCTGGGGGTATCAGAGTTAGTCTGATTTGACAAGAGGGGCTCTAGGGAGTGAGGACCAGAACCAAGATAAGTAGCCTTTGAAGGAAGAGAAGATGCAAGAACCCCTTAGGGGGGCGAGTTGGAGATAAACGTGTTGGTGATGTCAACCCTAGGCGTACAAGATTGGTGTCCAATTGTTTTGAACATGGGGTGGGTACGGGTGATTGTTGTTTTGATGTGCCTCAATTTGGCAAGCACAGTGTGCCGAGAGATGGGGGATCGAGAGTCACTTTAGTTCAAACTCTAGTTGATACGCTATCAAGCTTTATGGGTGACGTTATGGGTGGAGATGGGACCTCCAAGGAGACGCAGGACAAGGAGAAATCTCACAAGGAAGGATTGGGTACGGTTGTCATTGGAGAAACCGTGAAGTTGGCCCCAATTGAATGTGGGCTTAATGTTGAGCCACTTGCTATTCCGTTGGATGAAACTTTGGAGGATGTGTCACCAACTTAGGTAAGTATGGAGATGGTTGTGTGTGTGCAAGGGCAAAGGACGGGCAATTTACGAGGCTACAAATTAGATGATCCTAATGTTGGATCGCTTCCCAAAAAGGTCTACATGCGTTGAAGTCATAGTAGGGCCAACACTATTGCCATGGTCAAATGTCTCATGATGTTTGACCCCAGGTTTGTTTTTTATTATTAATTGGTTAATTATGATTAATACCTTAATTTGGAATTGTAGGGGCCTTGGGAATAGGGCCACCAAGAGACAATGTAGGGATCTCATTTCTCGTAATAATGTTAAGTTGTGTGTCATTTTGGAGCCATTCAGTTGACTGTCTGAAGGTTAATGCATTGCACTGGAGTGGGAACTTGGGTAGTTTTACAACCACCATGAAAGAATTTGGCTTTTTTGGATAGCAGATGTCATATTATCGATCATTCGGGTTCATAGTCAAGCTATCACTTGCACTTTGGCTGGGCGGGCTAGCATTACCTATTTTGTCACAACTATGTACGTGACTTGTGACAGAGGACACCATTGTGACCTTTGGAGCCATCTTAGTGAGGTTAATAGTGGGATTATAGATGCTCCTTGGGTCCTTGGTGGTGACTTTAACGTCATTCGTAGTGGGTGGGAATGCTCCACTAGCGAGATTTCTAAGGCTGGCAGCAGTTGTGAGTTAAATGAATTTATTGAGAATAATAATTTAATGGAACCTCAACATGTGGGTGATATTCTTTTGTAATGCAACAACAGGTCAGAGAGTGACAGACTTTATAAAAGATTGGATAGGGTTTTAATCAATTTATGGTGCTGTCAAAATTAAGACATGACTTCAGTATGAAGATAGAGTTTACTTTGATCATGCTCCACTGTGATTGGGGATCGAAAATTTTTCAATATCAACGTATGTGGCATCTATATAGTGATTTTGAACAGGTGATTAATCAACGGTGGGGTGGTCAAGTGGCAACCAACCCCTTAGACAACCTCTCTTTTAAGCTTCGTAATCTTAAATCAGACCTAAAGATTTAGAATAGGTCCACTTTTGGCAATGCGTTTGAAGAGAAAGATCAGATCATGACTTAGATTAGGGAGTTTGAAATAGCTTTGTAGGTATCATTGTTGGAAGAGGATCTTCATCGCTTGGGTCAACTTAAAAGTGAGTTGAGTTGCAATGACAAGAAACAAGATATTTTCCTTGAACAGAAAACTCGGGTTTGTTGGCTAAAGGAAGGTGATAGGAACACAAAGTATTTTCATGCGTTGGTTAATAACAGATATAGGTGGAATGCTTTTGAACACCTTATGTAGAGTAAGGAGGAATTTAACATAGTTGACAAAGTTTGTGCCAATGCTGTTTAGTATTATACCAAGCTTTATATGTTTGAGGAGCATTGTGTGGATACTGAGTTGCTTCAGCTCATTTCCAAACTGGTGACAGATGAGGACTGTAGGCTCCTTTCGGCGATGCCAGAAGGAGAAGAAATTAAACAGGTAGTTATGGCTTTGGATCGGATAGTGTTCTTGGCCCTGATGGGTTCACGGCTGCCTTTTTTTAGAAGAATTGGGCCTTACTTGAGGTTAAAGTGGTCGATGCTGTGTAGGAGTTCTTTTGGGGGCGTAACCTTGACTAATCTTGGAAAGCCACCTACCTTGCATTGATTTGGAAGACTTAGAACCCCAGTAGCTTCAAAGATTTCAGGCCAATTAGCTTGTGTAATGTCAGATATAAAGTTATTACGAAGATCTTAACTTCCAGATTGAGTTGTTTTATTGAGAAGTTGATTTCGCCCACATAAGGAGCATTCATCAAAGATAGAAGCATCTTTGACAATATATCCTTGACTTAGGAGCTTACTTAGCAGGTTGATAAAGGCTATAAGGGTGGAAATCTCATTATGAGCCTGGATATGGAAAAGGCCTATGACAGGCTTGAGTGGGATGCCCTCTTTGTAGTTCTTGTTAGATTTAGTTTCTCTTTTGATTGTACTCGTCTTATTAAAACTTGTGTTAAGAATGTTTCTTTTGTAGTTCTTATTAATAGATTGGCCATTGAATTTTTTATAAATTCTCGGGGTGTCCACCGAGGGGATCCTCTTTCACCATATCTTTTCATTCTTGCCAAGGAACTTTTATGTCGAAGGTTTACAAATATGGAGCAAGCGCTTGACTATATTCCTTACCTGTCAAGGGTTAATAATTTCATGTCTTCTCATTTATTATATATGGATGATATGATTCTCTTCCTAAATGGTAGGAAGGACTCAATTCGCAAATGCAAGGAGATCTTGGATAGATACTAGAGGGCGTTTGGGAAAATGATCAATCTAGATAAAAACCACTTCTACATCTCCAACAAGAGCCTAAAGGGTCGTGCCTAGGGAATATTTCCTTTCAAGTATTTGGGTTGTCCTATTTTTCTGAGTAGAGCTAAAGTGATTTATTTTCAGGATCTAGTGATGAAATTCTAGATGAAATTGACTAGGTGGGCTTCTAAATTGCTTAGCCTAGGGGGTCATCTGATACTTATCAAACATGTGCTTGCAAGAGTGTTGTTCATGTTTTTACTGTTCACAACATTCCTAAAACTGTGGTTGATTCTATCTCACGTCTTTGTGCTAATTTCTTGTAGGGAAGCGTGTTCAATGACAGGTCTAAGCATTATGTCCGGTGGAGTAGGATCACCAAGCCTGTGTCGGAAGGGAGCTTGGGTGTGCAAGATTTTAAGGAGATGATGATTGCTCTAAGAATCAAGATGGCTTAAAAGGTTTTGGTGTTTGGTCTAATTACATTCATGTGGCTTATAGTGGTGTTGTGTTTCATCGTGCAGGTGCCTCGTGTTGATGGCGTAGTCTACATAAGGCATGGGGTAGAGTAAAGATCCACATGAGGTGGTTGGGTGGACGTGGGATTATCAGTCCATGGTAGGATCGGAGTTCAATGGATCCTCAATTGGCATCATGGTCGTTGGTGGAATTAAGTCGCTTAGACATCTCTGGAGAGTAAAGGTCCACATGAGGTGGTTGGGTGGACGTGGGATTATCAGTCCATGGCAGGACTGGAGTTCGGTGGATCCTCAGCTAGCATCATGGTTGTTGGTGGAATTAAGTCGCTTAGAAATCTCTGGTTGGAGGAACTTGATCCCAATGGAAGTGTTCGATAAGCTGTAGGATGATTTTTACAAGCTTTCGCAAGACAAGGATGGTTTGAGTGGGTGGTGACCAGTGATGGTGGCCTTTCCACTACCGATGCGTGGAATTTTATCTAGGAGAGACGTGCCAGAGTGGACTGGAACATGGGCCTTTTGGAAACCGTATATACCAACAAAAATATCCTTCTTTTTGTGGAAGTGGTTTGGAATGCTCTTTCTACTGACGAGCTTTACATCAGGTGGGGTTTTTCTCTTACTTCTATGTGTGCTTGCTGCAGGTTAGTAAAAGGGGTAGACTTGTTGGTGCATCTGTTCTTTGAGATCGAATGAGCATTTTTGTTTCAAAGATGAGTGTGTACTTGTTTGGGTCTTCGGATTTCTAACAATGACCAATGGTGACGATAGATTTTGAGATCGTTGAGATACATTGGCAAGCAGAATGGTCGAAAATTCTACAAATTCTTGGTGGCTAACATTCTTTGGGAATGTTGGAAGGCTAAATGTAAGATCATCATGGTAGGAGAAGCTAGAGATTTTGGAATGATCCGTAAAAATGTATTCTCTTCTATCACTCTTGCCTACAAAAGTGGCATGTAGGTCTCGAGGGATGGTTTGTCTTGTGGTCAATGGATTGTGTGGAAAAGGTCGGACCAAGGACACTGGAAGCTTAATATTGATGACACGTTCACTAATCAACAGAGGGTGGTTAGAGGGTGGGTCCTTCGTAATGACAAAGGTGAGCTAGCATGGGCAGTGGCGAGATCGTTATGAGCTGAGGACTCAAAACACGTAGAATTTTTGGCTCTCCTGCTAGGTATGGAATTCTGTCTTTCTATAGTTAGAAACTATAGGGATGTTTTGTTGGAGCTGGATGTAAGAGAATTGGTGGATGCGGTTCTTTGTGGGACGTGCTCACATGTGTTTGGGATTGCGTGTTGGCAGGAGATGTTTGAGCTGGTACAACAGTTTGAATCAATTAGGTGAGTTCTTTGGAAAGGTAATTTTGTTGTGGACTGGGCGGTGCACCGAGGTGTTGACATCGATTTACAGATCTAGATGAAAGACACCTGCCCTAAGGAGCTTTGGAGCACAATTTTGCTTGATGTGTGGGGCATTCCTAACTTTCGTACTTGAAATGCTTGGTGGCATCTACTTGCTTTGGGGTTGGAACTCCTGTCGGGTGGCGTGACATGCACTCGGAATTTCCATTCGATTGTAGGCTCTTGTGTTTCTTGGCTACTTTCGTTTGACCTTTGATGTTGTGTTGCTTGGTTTTTTCCTTAGTGGGGTTTTGGTCTAGTCCTTACCTTTTGTACGTTGGACTTTTGGCTTGTAGGCACCTACTCGTCTAGTGAATAAAATTAGGGTAAGAATTTCTTAAAAAAATAAAATAAAAACACTATTAATGTTGACTCAATTATACATAAAGCAACTGTAAATTAAGGAAAACATATAATTAAAACATACACAATAAATAGAATAATATGGTCCACTTCTCTATCTCATAAAAGTATACCTTTAAACTTTATTGCCTTGATGTACTGTTATTTCCAACTCCTTTTTGTCCAAGCTCCCTCTACGCGAAGACTCTCCACACTATCACCAAAAAATGTCACCATTGAAGGAAGGAGATGTTGAAATCACATCTTGTAGAGGCAAATGACATTGTGCACATGAGGTCTTCACTCCTTTAGTTGCTGTCTAGGCCACCTCTCATGCAAGGCTTCTTCTCCATGTATTATCATGGTAACTATCACCAAAAAGGGGAGGACTCACTGAAGGATCGTTAATGTTGAAGTTTTGCTACCAGCCTAATCTCCTTTCATGCACAGACCTTCACTAGGGTGTTTGTAACCTCTTTTTTGAGAATAGGGAATTCCTAGAGACAAAGTGGAGACTAGAGATGGAAAATGAAAACAAAGGAGTCGCCACCTTATTTTTATAGAAAACAAGGAAAACTTGAGTTGGAGATAATACATTCCTCTTCTTAGAGGTGAAAATGCTCAAATCTTCAAAGAGAATCAATGAAAACGTTTGAATAAACCAAAGAAGATGGTAAGGAACTCAGGGTACTGGTGGGGAAGGTGTTTGACATCCCTAGCCAGCCTAATAGTTGATCTTTCCATTGCGATAGGTACTCATGCACATTGAAGTTAGTTGGCGATTGTGTAAAAAAAATATAACCACATGACATGCAAAATGCTAGGGACTAAACAAAGATTCATGCTTAAAGTCTCAGATCAAAAAATAATAGGATGTAGAAAAAGTCTACTGAATATCTAGCCACGAGGACCACATTCTGATGAATATCCTTTAGGAGTCCAGTTCGCAATCTGTAAAAGGATGATACGTAAGATTGCAGTTTGCCGAATACCTAATTACAAGGACCGGATTTTGATGGATATACATCGAGAATCTAGTTCGCAAACTGCAAAAAGAAAAGGACACATGGAGTACAGGGAACCACTTACCCCATAGTTGATAGAATGGTTGACCGACTTGTCGAACTCATTGGATTTCGATAGTACTAAAAACTAAAATCGTAAATTCACTTGTAGATATAAATTTAAGTGATATTGGAGGAAATCAGTATGATAAAAATCAAACAACGCAACGGGTCGTGGTCAAGGAGATGCAATAAGGATTCATGCAACGATGTATACATGAAAGGATCTATAATATACTCTTTATAAGGATTCATGTGTGAGCCCGCTAAGATAACGTGCAAGGATTCATACACAAAATAGTGAATACAAATAGACTAGTTAAGATGCAATGCAAAAGGGAGTACTCCATGACTGGCTCTAGTTGAACCACGTAAAAACTTTATTGTTCTTGTGGTTTGATTCTCCTTCTTCCTCTCCATTCTTTCGATCTTCTTGTGTGAATCACTACAATTGGTATTAAAGTGTTGTTGAGGGGATAGAAGATCGTGGAGAAGTTGTAGGCGGCTAGTGTTTTCGAAGTAACGACCGTATGCTCTATACTGCTAGTCGACAATCACATCCCTTGCACATAGGAAGCTGCATTGATCATCAATGCTCGTGTGCGAGGGTGGGATTGTGGCTAGGGCCTAAAGGAAGAAGATGCGCCATTTGTCATGTGTGGAGGATTCATTGCCATTAGTCATAGGAGGACAATCGTGCGAGGATTGTGGCTAGGGTTTCATAGGAACTGTCTTGAAGAAGGGGAACAACCCTTGCCATCATGCATGAAGGAGAGCTGTTGTTCAGGTGTGACGAAGGACTATTGCCTGTAGTTGTGCATGGGAGATGCTTTGTTTGGAGCTTGTAGATGCTTCGTTCAGTGTCCAATACAGGTGTGTGGATGTACAGGTGCATGGGGTATTGAAGTCATGTTTGTTCTTGTCAGAGATGGTATTGTTGAAGACAGAAAATGTCAGATGATGGGAAGCTCAAAATTGAGAAGTTTGATAGCAAATATTTTGGGTATTGGAAGATATAGATAGAGGATTATCTCTATCAACTGAAGTTGTATGAGCCTTTTTTAGGAACAAAACCTAAAGAAATGGATCAAAAGACCTAGGAGTTGCTAGACAGACATGCATTGGATGTGATTAGATTGTCCTTAGTTAGGAATGTTGTATGAGAAGTCGTCTACTTCTAATAAGGTGTATCTGATGAGTAGACTGTTTAATTTAAAGATGTAGAAGGTTGGTTGCATGACAGATCGCATCAATGAATTCAATGTCATCATGTCTCAATTGAGTTCGGTTGAGATCAATTTTGAAGATGAAGTTAAAGCCCTAATTCTATTATTATCTTTACCAGAGAGTTGGTCTGTAGTAATCACTGATGTTAACAGTTCTTTAGAGTATGAGAAATTGAAGTTGACAGATATCAAAGACTTGATTTTGAGTGAGGACATCTAAAGAAAGTGCAACTCACAACCTAGCACTTCAGGAGTAGCCTTAAATGTTGAGTCCAGAAGAAGAAATCAGCAAAGAGGTGGTAACAGAAGTAATTTAAAGTTCAAAGAAAGAAGCAAAAGCAGGAAATATATAACTTGTAGGAACTGTAACCAAATAGGGCATTACAGAAATCAATGTAAGACACTAAGAAAGGGTCAAGACAATGGCAATGGAGTAGCAAATTTAGTTTGTGATGAAATTGCAGATGCCTTGACCTATGCTGTAAATGACAAAACATTAGATATTTCATGGGTTATGGATTTAGATGTTTCATTCTACTCCACTAATCTTAAAAGACTTTTGAATAATTACAGAAATATAGAGAAAAAGATCTATCTAGTAAAATGACAAAACATTAGATATT
>JAMKPZ010004006.1:0-27906 GCA_024699675.1 Amphibolis antarctica | reverse complement strand
AAATCAGAACTTCACTGTGACTGATTGGCCTAGTTCTTGTTAATTGATTGGAGGAAGAAAAAATGATCATTCATTATCATTGGTGATAGGGTTACATATATATAGGCCTAAGGCTATATATGGATATCAATTTACCCATTTACATCAATATACATAACTAAATAGGAAAACACCTAACACTCCCTCTCACGCTAAAGTATATATATCAAACATGTCCAACTTGTAACTAATAGTCTAAAAGATCCCTACCCTCAATCATTTGGTGAAGACATTTGTTAGTTGCTTAGTGGACTGTATATTAGGAGTAGAGATGACACTAGATTGCACCAAGTCTCTAACATAATGACAACCACATTGAGGTTCTTTGTATGCTAGTGGAATGTTGGATTATTGGTAATATGTATAAATTCCTGATTGTTACAATACATTGACATTGGAGTCCTAACTTCAAAACCAAATTCCTAATGATCTAAGCCAAGCCATTTCACAAGCTATTTAAGCCATGAATCTGTATTTAGCCTCTACACTTGATTCATTTTGCTTTTTACTTTGTATATGACGATTTCTTATCTTCTACATGAGTAACTCAGAATAAGCTTAAATTTGCAAGTGGTCATTTTTCTTATATATTTGAATATGACTTAGATTGCCAAGTATGCTAGAATGTGTAAGGCCCCTTGTCAATCTACTATTTGAGGCTCGTTTATAAACTAAGTAACCCAATGATGTAGACTATATCATGATGCATTATGTTGAGGAATTTTGTTGTTGTATTTAATAAAACATTAAAGTACAGAAATCTACAAATTTTAAATTTATAATTGCAAGTGCATGGTACTTATTGTATTAATCAATGCGAGTACGGGTTGAATCCATAGAGAGCTTGACATAAATAATTAATGGAAATATGCAAGTTGAGCGTATAATAAAAAGAAATACTATACAAGAGTTATAAAAGAAAATCAAATATCTAAAATATAATAATTAAATTATTTACAAGCATTAGTGTATAGGAATAGGGTATAAATAATTATTCAACCAAAATTATCTCTTAAGTAGTTTTAGGTTTTTAACATTAACTTTCAAAAGACTTTTAACCTTAAAATGCTAAATACTATTCATGTCCTAAAATTCAACCTGTCACGTGTTTAACTTAATACACTCACGTGTTTAACTTAATACACTCACGTGCATTCACTAAAACTTCGAAACATACGTCATCACTTCCCTCATCTTTTCAGATTTTTAGTATTAAAATGCCTATTACTGTTTACACTATATGCACATTAGAACTCACGCATCGATTTTAAGAAATTACGTGCCCATATTAAAACTCCGAATACTGTTTATCAGTTTCCCAACTTTTTCAGACTTTTAACATTAAAACACTGATTCTCACATCATGTGTGAATTTAAATTTTCACGTGATATTAATCGTTGATTTTATAAAGTTTTAACCTTATCTAACACTTTTAAATCAATTGTACCCTTTTGAATTCAAGCTTAAGTGTTCTAAAAATTAATACACTTAATCCACTAACTTAAACATTTAACTTGAATCAAAAATACAAGTGTTAAATAATTAAGTAATAATCACCATACTTTTTCAGAATAATTTTAGTAATAATTAAATACTAAAAATATTTATCATCAAATATTCGTTAAACATTCAACAAATATTCATCATTAAAACATAATATTCAACAACCGCGTTGTTCAACGAAGGTTCGCTGAACAATGAATTAATATATTAACACATAGGGTATGTTAACAGCGGATAGAGAATTTCATTATAACGATTTGCTGTTTCGTTATATTGATTTTTCTCTGTCTAGAACATACATAAATACACTTTAAACTATACATCAATGAATACTTATATATAAAAATATAGATACGTAAATACTTACATAAGGTACATATTTATTGAAATAAATGTATGCATATACGAATATTTATAGTGAAGAATAAATTTACATACTTATACATACTGAAATACAAAATAAAACATTAAATAGCCAAAATCCCAAAATTGCATAAAACATTAACTGTTAGAAAGTTTACTTTACAAACACATTAATTACACAGATTCACCAAGGTTTCGAGTTTTACAACCAAAATATAAACAGAATTTTGACCTTTCCTCAATGTTTGCATGCCCCTTATACCTTGACTGCCCCGTTCACGTCTCCAAGCACTGAAATCCAGCAAGTTGAGCTGCTGCACGCCTTCTCCTAGTCAGCCTTTGGGCTGTCACCCTTTTGGAATGCCTAGGGATGGATGGATCAACCACTGGAATGCCCAACACCCTCCTCAAGTTATCCTCTTCACACGACTGCTAGGAACAGGGGATCAGATACAATTCACCTCTAACAGCAGGTGGTAGGCAGGGGAATGGTAGCCTTTCGATCTGATCCGTCCATTGGAACTGCCTTGTTCCTGATCCTGCTACTGTGTGGTTGCCGAGCTTGTCCTTTGCTAGGTTGAATGAAGGTGGAGGCACCAAAGAGAGTGCAACGACTGCTAGGGTTTTTTCAAACACCAAAATGAGAGATAAACCCTAATCTCCCCTCAAGTTTCCTTTATATAATAACGGTCATGGACCATAATCTTTCCTTTTGGAGAGATTAGATTTATTCCTATACTTAAAACAAATGTTAAGGCAACAAAAATAATATACTTACCTAATTCATGTGTCAATTATTGTCTCTCACAAATTAATTCCTAAATTTAAGGGCTAATTTATGCATTTGGGCAATAATTCAATTTATATCTCATGCAACTTAATAAAATCGTATTTAGCATGTAATTCCCTTTAAAATGCATAATGATCAATATTTAAAGCATATTATGTACGAATTATGTTATATAAAATGTACAAATTAGCATTCTACACATTACAATCAAATAAATTAGTTTTCCAATTAACCCTTTGTGGATGTTAACATCATTAAATGGCTTAGATATCTCATCCATAAAATAGGGTTTTGCTCTATAAATATATTCTCAGGTTTACATTCTAAGAGTTCTATTTCCTACAACACATCAAGTGTGTACTTCGTAAAATTACTAATATATCCTTGGCATAAGCAAATTCTCTCCAAAAGGTACTGAGGTCTTCATATGTCCTTTGTGATGAAGTTCTGCCAAACACTCTTTCACTTCAATGAAATCAATCATATTATTACCCATCATGAGAATATTATGAACATATACTATAAAAAAAAAAGCTACCACTTGTTCTTTTGATGAATATAGAATGATCTACAACACACTTAGCGAATCCATAATCCATTGTCTCATTACTAACTTTATAGAACCACGCTTGAGTGCTCTGCCTCAAGCCATATATGGCTTTCTTGAGTCAACATATCTTATTTTCTTCCTAAGCAACATACTTAGGTAGTTTCTTTATGTAATTTTTCTCTCAGGTCATTATACAAAAAAAAAACATTCTTGATGCCTAGTTGGCACATTTTCTATGATTGATACATAACAATCAACAACACAAATGGAATGAGCAACTAGAGAGAAAGTCTTGGCATAGTCAACCTTGTAAACCTAAGTCACAAGCACTAGCCTTCCCTTGTATGAATCTAGCTCTTTTAGGTTAGTTCACCAACTCCCATGTACCTCAAGATATCAATGCTTGCATTTCTTCATTCATAGTAGTTTTTCAATATGAAATTTGTATAGCTTCATGAGGACTTCTTAATATAGACTATGCAAAAATGAAAAGTGTAAATTGATGAAAACTAGGGGTAAGGTTGTCATATGAAACATATAAGGGTATAGAAAATTGATATCATCATATGACAACCTACACAACTTTTTATTTCATTGTAGAATTATTTGAATACATCTAGGACACAAGATTTCAAATCTGTATCGAAAATCGATCCTCTAAAAAAGGGAAATATATTAAGGATTGAGGATCGTATCGATCGAAATACAATACTTTTGTGGAAACGATAATAAAATATCAAATTTTAACTTAGATAAGATATGATAAGTTGTGATAAGCATATAAAAACACTTAGATAAATATTTTAGGCAATTATTAGGCATAAAATACCAATTAGATAAATATATAGTAACCACATGTAGGAAAAAAGTTGTAAACTATTTAAAAGTAAGTAAAATAAACTATTGATAGATGATTTAAAAAGCAAAGGAATTAGACATATATTAATTATACATATAGAAATAAACGATTTCATTTTTAATGATTTTAATAATTAAAAATTTATTTAATTATAATATTTTAGAGTAAATTATAAATTTATATTCTTATAATGTAATCATATATTTTACAAATTCTTCAATGAAATAATTTAAAAAAGTTGAACATAAAAAATGTGATAATATACATGAAATTAATGTTATTTATTTAGCAAACATAAATTTTAAAAACGTTTAAAATTTTTTATTTTTAAATAATTCTATTTTTTAAAACATAATTTTTATTTTTATTTTTGCTTTTTTAATTTTTTTTTTTCTTTTTATTTTTTTTTCTTTTCTTCTTTTTCCTTCTCACGTGCCGCATGCATGATGTGTTTGACATCTTCTTCCCTGAGCTTCCGTTGAAGCTCTATGCTTCTCTACAACTACGATGGGTACTGGTCTTTAACAGCAACTATTTTGCAACCAACAGCGTCTTTTAGAGTTGGAGGAGGTGTCGACAATCCTGGCGAAGGTTGGTAGTGGTGATCTTGGTGAAGGTTGGCGGCATCATCGACGACATCTTTAACAACTCAAGGTGGTGGTGACACGACATCTCAATGACGGATCATTTGATTCGTTAATAGAGTAAATTGGTATTAAGGAAAATGAAGTCCGAGATAGATTGTCGAAATTTCGGCGATCTATCTCGATTTTTGAAACCATGCTAGGACATGAACTTTTTCAAGAAAAGACCCTTAACACTCTTAAATAATCATCAACAAATACAATATAATACTTAACCAAGGGCAATAGATACACAAGTAGGACCTCATGCATCACAATATCAAATCAACAAGATGACCACAACTAGACAAACACAAATGTTTAAAGGTAGCATAATAGTGCTTACTCAACTAACATGATTCATAATTGAATGATTCTATAGATATACAAGAAAGAGTCCATTGGAGCTTCTTAAGATAGGGATGGCCAAAAAGATAGTGTGACAAATATGTAGATTTAGATGTAGATGTCTCAGTTGCAAATCCTCAAGGTATAGTGTCCCAAACCAAGTATACACCTTTTCCTTGCTCGTGCCCTAAACCAAGCCCAGCTTCCTTCTCCATAGATCTTGGCAAGTACAATGAAAAAATAGAAAGTTACAAAACAAAATAATTGTTTGGTGATTGCACTAATGGAAAGTATATTGATTGAAATCTTAGGAACATAAAGGACTTTTTAAAGAGTGACTTGGGAAGAGGCATGAACTACCCCTTAACTAGATACCATGCAACCATGAGCATTAGCAATTGCTATTGATTTTGTCAGGCAGCTGCAAAAGGCTAAATAGATTTTGTGTAGCTGACATATGGGGTAGATGTAATCTATAAGAATTATCTCGGGTGACTAACATAGTATTGGTACCTGATGTGGCAGCATGGAAGTAAAATGTTTGAACTAATGGATTTGCAACCAAAGAAACTTATCATAGTTTGTCTATGAAATAATCACTGTAGGCTATATCAGCTGATCAAGTGAATCAGCCTTAAAAGAGGATGCTAACCGTGCTGCCAATTGTTAACCATGGTTGCCCCAACGCCTATCTAATGTGTGATTGGCTTTACCACAATAATCACATTTTCTATCATATCCGCCTCGCAACTCTATTACAGATACTCTGATCTCTACATCCTTGTCCAATAGACAACAATGTGGCTGACTCCCTTGTAGATTGTTGGCATGGTAGTTAATCCATAAGTGCTTAAGCAAAAGTAGTTTGGAGTGTGGGAAGTCTTTGCACCAAGGATCTACCCTTTGATGTGGGTTACCACCTTTAGGTCGAGATTTGCTAGAAATGCTGCAATTGCCAACTCCTCCCTCTATTGTCACTATCTTAAAAATATTAGACAAATGGTTCATCAAATAGACTCTGAAGTGTGCTATAATATTGTTCAACAGTTTGCTCTCATTGATGATGTGTAAATATATATTCTAGATCTCACATATTTGAGCAATATTTTTCTTATTACTGTATGTGACTTGAAGATTATTCCATAAGTTCTTTATTGGTTTTAACATATAACACTTTGTTTAATGCATCTACTCATCCATACTATTATGTAGCTATAAAATTGTTGGACAATCATCAGTTAGCTAATCCTTATACCCTCTGTTTTATCGTCTAGTGGATTTTGTATGATATGCTGAATCACCCAAAAAGGCTTTGAACGCTTCTTTCCATAACAAATAACTTTTTCCATTTAACCTTATTGAAGTGACAATCAATCCTTTAATCCAACATTCTTGAGTTGTGGCCATTGTATCTGAATGTTGAGAAAACACCATTGTCTGACCTAAGTTTTTTTTACTATTCTGTAAAATAAAAAAGTCACCAAGTTTTGGTCAGGAGGGTCAGCAACTTGTTGGCTTCAAAAGATAACCCAAACATACACAGCTTTAAGTGGGAGTTTATGTAAGTAGAATTGATAGGAAAGAAAATGATGGAAAATAAATTTCCACAAATTAGGTCATTTGTGCTTTGTGGAATGTAGGGGAAATAATTTCCCATCAATTTTGTCATTTAAAAGCAAATGTATCTTTGAATCCATGGGGAAATTAAATATTTGCTACCTCACCACATCATCCCAGTCTTCCTCCTCCTTTGCCAACTCCCTCTTATTGGCCTTCATCCTTAGGGACCCCTACCTTGTCCTGCTCTTGCACCAATTTGTCAAAACCTTTGGAATTGCTAGACCCCCTCGCATGTCATTGATGGCACTCCATAATCTCGACTCCCTTGTGCCTACACATGTTGACACCTTAAGAATTGTGACCACCTTGTGTCGGCAGTTCAGATGTCACTTTGAGGATCTCCATGATTCAAAAGTGACTTGTGCTAGTCAAGTAACCCATTTGGGTTTTTAGGCAAAGGGAGAGGTTGGGAAGGACAAAGACAAAGAGGCTCCATGAGAAAAAGAAGAAATAAAAAGAAAGTGAAAAAAAGAGACAGAAGAAAGACATTTAAAACAAAAAATAGAGAGAACAAAAAATGTGATGATTCATTTTTGTAGAAGGAAATATGTGGCATGTTGTCGTTGAAAATGTTACAATATTTTTATTGTACTATGTTTGATCAATTTATGTTTACTTTTATTATAATCTTTTTATATGAAAATAATAATAATTATTTTAAAATATAATTACTATTATAAAAGTAGTCTTTGTAGAAGGTAATTATTATTTCAAATTTCAAATTTGAGATCAGTGATATTAATATCAGTTCAATACAACCTAATCTCTAATGTATCCTTTAGGTAATTCTTTCTTGCTTGACTTGATGTATCCTTCAGATGATGTTCCCTACTTGTGATCTCTTAGTATTTTTTTTATCTTTTAGCCATTGCTTTACGAATCTTTATATTTAGGTGCATCTTTATAAAAATAAAAATAAAAATATAAATATAAAAAGGAATAAGAGATGTCACTTCTCAAATCGTCTTTTCCCTTTTAGGTAATTCAGTTCGTTGTTTGATATCCTTCACCCAATTAGTCTCTTGTCATTAGAATAGTCATCCTTGTTCATCCAAATTGTTAATGTAATAGCTTTGCATTGAACTGCTAGTTTTTTGCTAATTGTTACTATATTGTAGTTTACTTTTGCCATCATTTTTACTATAGCAACGAACTATACCTTTCATGGAAATTTAGTTTTCACCAACCTGATCTAAATATGTGGTGTCTTTTACTCTGAACATTGGTTTGTACTCTTTGACACTCAACCTTGTTCAGGAAGGGACATGTTAATACATAATGTTTGATTAATTGTGTTTGTATTTTAGGTCTCATTTTGACACTGTTGTTTTGTAGAGAATTGATATTCATGTGGATTATTTGGATTGTCATCTTTCACATCATCCTCATCTTTGGTAACCCACGAGTTTTCAAGTCAACTGTATGAAACCTGTATCGCCCTTTCTTCAGTAGCCTGCCACTTTTCAGTTTGGTGGTTTGAAACTTATACCATACCTCTTTTGGTGACTTGCAGCTTTTCTTGTCGATCATTCCCTATTTTCGGTTGTCCACATCTCATTGCTAGTCTCCCATGTTTCAGTAATCACGTAGATCTGTGTTGTTGCTACAGTTGAGGTAATCATGCTTTAATCAATGATATAAGTCTTGATGTATGATTTGTTGATTGAATGTTATTAAACATGTAATCCAATTCATATGAAATAAATTGAATCCGTGAGCATGATAGGAAGTGGAAAAAAGTGATTTTTAGGAGAATGATTTTGGGATGGAAAGAAGAAAAAGAGTAATTTTGATAATAGAAGAAATGGATTGGAGAATGTGAATGTCACTATAAAGCTAGAAGTGTTTCTGAAAGTTGAAAGTAGAAAAAAAGAACAAAGCCTTGAACATCATTAAGGAACTGGTCACAGATGATGATTTTCTTTACTGTAAATAAAATCAATTAACTGAGAATAGTCAATTCAGATGATCTGGTCAATGGTCTTTGTCAAAACTTCGGACTACCAATGTTTTTATATCAGACATCCAGAAGTTTCTGTTAAGGTGATCACCAGTCGTTCAGAATAAGCCTCATTCAGTTCTTTGGACTGCTGGTAGCTAGTATCAGTCACTCAAAGAAATCATTTTAGGAGATCACCAGTCACCCAGTCATGGATCTTCTCTAGATGTCAAGCTACCGGTAGTTGGTGTTAGATGTTTGAAAGATGTCTAGAATATATCTCAACCTTACATTGTATGCTTTGTTGTGGATCTTAGAATCGGCAATTACCTCATGTTGTTCTTATGTTATTGCACGTTTAAAGTTTCTTGTTACTGTTATAATGTTTTGTTCATTAAAATATTACATGCTTATAACATGCCTTGCATGTTTAGTTGACATTATTGTTATTGTATTTGAATTGCATGCTATTTTATCTATTTTGTTTACATTTGCACAATATTCGATGCTGCCCTTGTGTCTTTGAATTGTAAACACTACACTATAAATAAAAGCACAACTAGCTATCACCAAGTCTCAGGAAATGATTAACAGCATAATAGATTTCAAAACACACAGAAAATCATATTCAAATCAGGTGAATATGGTTTAGAGCATATAACTTCTCACTCTATCTTTCCACTTTGTTTTACATTTAGTTTCTAGTTAGGCTACTTTACTCTTTATTTCTTTTCCTTGATTTTCAGCTCAATATTCAAAAATCCAAGCAGAGATCTTTATCTCTCTTCCCCTTCCTCTCAATAGATTTGCGTTAGCTTAAGAGTCATATAAGATAGAAAAGCGTGACATCATTTTCAAGTCCCAAGGACTATACTTTTTTTCCTTTTATTCCATTACTTTTGGCATGTAGATCTGCATTAATCAAATGAAATGGTAATTACCATAAAAAATCACCAATTAACTAGGCTACTTGGGGTTACATTGAGACCCACCGTAGATAATGTCCCAAGTTATAAGCTACGTGAAATCAAAATTTTAATATTGATTCCCATGCTTGGTGATTAGGATGCACACATAGATCAAAATTCTTTTTCATTGATGTTGGCTTTTTGCTTGATCTAACCCAGCCATAAAACACACCATGTATAGGACACATAAATAGGTGCACTTTTATTTCTCCTCTATAATCACTTTGAAGAGAGATGTCATTAAACGAGCTTTATTTTCCTTTTATAATCACATGGAGGAAAATCAAGCACTCTTAGTGTTAAGATCACTTTAAGGACATGTTAGCTCCTAGTTACACTAAAACTCTAGCCTAGCACATACCACACTATAAGATACTTTCAATGCATCCATTTAGGGATATCCAAGAAGTCAAGTAATTCAAGCGTGTAAGGTGTCTAACACCTTTCTTACACATACTTGGAGCTCATGGTTTGTAGACATGCCTTATCTACACATAAGAGACATCACTCCTTTGCATATAAGTTTTTCTTAGTTTACCTTTAATTTAGATTAGGTGGCAACTCCCTTTTTCTTTTTCACTCTTTTCTTCTTGTGATGAGAAGAATTAGAATTTTAGCAATGAAGAATCTCGTTGGATTAGTAAATTTAGTGTTACACCATCCACAATCATAGGTGCAAATCAAGTCACTACTCTCACCAGAGATCTTTGAGTTTTCTATTATACTACAAAGGGATAAATACACTTTACTACTGATTGTATTTTCTAATTTGTATCTTACATTCCTTTCTTAGTTTTGCACTTTGCATTTCTTTTAATTCTCTTCCAGGGAACTACCAAGATGTATTAACAATTACATATTAGGTGGCATTGGATGAGGAAATGTTAACATTGATGTATTGTGGCATATGAGACTTTAATTCAACTTGTAGAAGGCAGTGTAATTACTTGCATATAGGTATTAACCATGAAGCACAAGCTAGATGGCACAATGGACAAGTATAAAGCTTGTCTTGTTGCTTGTGATTTCAGTTAGATATATGATGTTGATTATGCTGAGGCATTCTCCCAAGCTGTCAGATTGAACTATATTAAAATCTTGTTCTCTTGCTATTAATGAAACTTGGGTGGTATATTAGTTTAATGTCAAAAATACTTTTTTTGCATGGTTATTTGATAGAACAGGTATTGATGCAACAACTTTTAGAATATATTGTTCAAGGGGAGGATAAGTATGCTGATTGAAAAAGGTTGTCTATGGTCTCAAGCAAAGTCTGTGTACCTAGTTTGGAAAGTTCAGCAAGATTCTTATACAAGAGAGATTCTAAATATGTGCAGTTGATCATTCTATATTTTATAGATAGTCTACTGCTAGGTGTGTCATTGCAGTATATGTATGTGTCATCATTGTAGTATGTGTTAATATTTTAGTGATAGGTAGTGATACCAAAAGTGTTGCAAAGACCAATGAATATTGTAGGACACACTTTGTCATTAAGGTTATGGGATGATTACTACTTCTTAGGTATTAACTGTCTTAGTTTGAATATTATATTATTATTATGCTTATCAGCTTTTAGATGATAAAGAAATGATAATATACTAAATATTCACCCAGTATTGTATGTTTTTCATTGATATTCTGAATTATCTTTATGTTTTGGAAAATGAATTTACTTGAACTAGATTTTTTTCAGTACACTTAAGCCTTTTCT
Source organism: Amphibolis antarctica (assembly GCA_024699675.1). NCBI lineage: Eukaryota > Viridiplantae > Streptophyta > Magnoliopsida > Alismatales > Cymodoceaceae > Amphibolis > Amphibolis antarctica. The sequence goes on along the minus strand of JAMKPZ010004006.1, from coordinate 16,589 downwards.
GTTATCTAGGTTGCATTCTTTTCCTGTTCATCTGTCACAATCAGATATAATAAAGCGTAATACAAGTAAGGAAGAGTGGTGGATGGGATCAGCTCCTTCAGGTCCTTTTATTTACACACCTTTCAATAAGGGTACTTCAAGTGAGAGCAGCAAGCAGCAAATAAGTTGGATCATTAGAGAACCTGTTGAAGTTTTTGTGGAATTAGCAAATCCTTGTGGTTTTGATTTGATTGTCGACAGTATTTATCTTTCAGTTCATTCTGGGAACTTCGATCCTTTTCCTGTGAGTGTTAGACTTCCACCTAATTCAGCAAAGGTGGTCTCTTTGTCTGGAATACCTTCAAAAGTTGGCCCTGTATTAATTCCAGGATGTATGGTTCATTGTTTTGGTGTTATCACGGAACACCTTTTTAAGGATGTTGATAATTTGCTTCTTGGAGCAGCACAAGGTCTTGTCCTGTCTGATCCATTTAGATGCTGTGGTTTAGGCAATTTAAGAACTGTGTCAGTTCCAAACATCTCTATTGTGCAACCTCTTCCGCTCTTGGTTTCACATGTTGTGGGAGGTGATGGTGCTGCCGTTTTATATGAAGGTGAGATACGGGAAATAAGGATCAGTCTGGAAAATGCAGGATCCGTGCCTGTTGAACAGGCTCATATTTCTCTCTCTGGGAAGAACCAGGATTCTATCCTATCAATTGCAGAGGAGGGTTTAAGATCAGCACTTCCTCTAAGACCAGGTGCGGAAGTGATACTTCCTGTTACTTTAAAAGCATGGCAGCTTGGGATCCCTGATACTGATCTGAACTCTGGAAAGAACAATTCCACCAGTATTGCTAGGATTTCAAAAGAAGGAAGCAGCCCAATGTTAATCATTCATTATGCAGGTATGTCCAAGCAGAAAGAGTTTCATCTTCTGTCAGGTTCTCTTGTTATTCATCTAGTAGCTTAAGCCATGTCTTTGATCTGCATGGCATACTTTTAAGGCATTCATTTAATTATTAATTTTTTATTTTTATGCTTATATTGTATGCATGTATGTATGTATATATGTATGTATGTATGTATGTATGTATATGTATGTATGTTTAACAACAATTATGTGGAATTTTAGCTATGTACTAATAACATTCAATTACATAAATGATTCTAAGATAACATCAAAATATGCTGGGTGATAACACTGATATGTATATTTTTCTAATATATATAATTATATATTTCAAGAACTATGTATATTTTGTTAGTATTCCTAAAAAATCATAATTAAGTTTTTGCAAGAAAAAACATTTAAAAACCTTAAAAAACATATATTTAATTAAACAGATTTGACAAAAGATCTGCTTAACTAGGATAAAGTGAGGCAAGGAGACAAGGTGTGATCAATTCATGCATTGATGCCTTAGCGGTGCATAAGCGTACACCTTATAGAGTATATGCTGCGTAGGGTACTTCCCAACAAAACAACTCTTAACGTTTCTGACATCTTATCTGCTTTTATAACCTCCTAATTTTAGTTTTTCTTGAGGCTCTCGTATAGCTTGTATGAATCAATGTGGAAAGTTGAAACATGCCATTTGTCTGCTTGCATTGTTTTCCGAGAATTGTCACACATGCCATTTTGGATGTGGATTCCATGTTGTCAAGTTTCTGAACTTACAGATTGCACAGTTTGTACTTCGTCAATCATGGTCATTGCTGCTGCTACTTGCAAACAACTTCACCTGATGTACTTTCTTTTGATGAGAAACTGTTGAGTTGCCATTGTTTGAGAATTCTCCATGTGATCTTCAGCTACTTTTTATTTTATCTTTTCCAATATGTTAAAATCACTCTTCATGCCTTTCAGGACCATCATCTTGCCCCGAGAATAACCTGACAGATGAATCATCTATTCCACCAGGAAGGCGTCTGATTGTCCCATTACATGTATGTGTTTTGCAAGGATTGCAGTTGGTTAAGGCACGCCTGCTTTCCATGGATATTCCCGCACACATTAGTGAAACACTTCCAGACCCAGTAAAACAGATTTCAAGTTCAAGAAAAGAGACAATAAGTGAAAAACAGACCGACACCTTTGTGAAGATTGATCCTTACAAAGGAAGCTGGGGTCTTCGTCTTCTTGAACTCGAATTATCCAATCCAACAGATGTTGCATTTGAGGTTAATGTCTATATGCAGTTAGAGGAGCCAAAAAATGCTATTGATGATGCTAAAGAGCTTTGTTGTCCAAAGACTAGAATTGATAGGGATTACTCTTCAAGAGTTTTGATACCATTGGAGCATTTTAAATTACCTGTTATCGATGATACATTCTTTCTTGCAAAGGACATTAGATTAGTTGATTGTAGTAGCACAAAAATTAGTCCTACCGACAAAAGTTGCAAAGCTGAGTTGAATGCATCAATCGACAACTTGATTTCAAAAATAAAGGTACAGTGGCACTCTGGGCGAAATAACACAGGAGAACTGAATGTCAAAGATGCAATCCAAGCAGCATTGCAGACATCGGTAATGGATGTGTTGCTGCCAGATCCTCTAACCTTTGGCTTCAGACTTTTGAAGAATAAGACGATATCAAATTACAATAACTCTCAAGATGAATCCAATGTGCAGTGCAATTCAGAAGGATCCTGGGCTAAAGGTTCTGTTTTGGCTCATGAGATGACTACAATTGAAGCTCTAATACGCAATAATACAAAGGAAAAGATCAAAATGAGCCTTGGTATAACATGCAGAGACATAGCCGGCGAAAACTGCATAGAAGGCAAAAATGCAACTGTTTTATGGGCTGGTAAGTACTCTTGGTCCTTAATACTTGCAATTTTTATTCCATTTTTTGAGGATTTACAATTTCCTGATTTTCATTTATCTATGTGTACAATTTAATTCTGGAATTGGCTTTTGCCTCTTGCTGATTGTTAATTAACAAGATAATTAATTAGTAGTGAAAGGAAGATTGATATTTCTGTAACCTTCAAAAGTCATGTTCATCCAGTCATCATGAAATGTTTGGTGTTTGTCCATTATTTCACATGGCTTTTTTGTCATACAAAGCAATGAGATGTGACTGACAGTGCCAGTCATGAAGATTCCGTGGAAAACAAAATCCACACCTGAAGGCAAAGAAAACTGGTAAATTGTTTTGTTTGATGACATCTAAGGTTTCGTTTAAAAATAAAGTTTGTAAAATTTTAATTGTATGGAATATATATTTTATCAAATAATGTAACATAGGAGTAGAGATTTTCATTGTAGTAGTTAAAAGAAAAAATAGAAAGAAATTTTCTTACTTTAATAATCTGAAAAATGTAAACTTTTAACTTACCTGATATATAGATTTTGTCAAACAAAATTTAAGAAATAACGTACTGGCCTTTGTTTTGGCCACCACCTGTACGAGAGGCTGGGGATACAATCCTCATGCCATATGGGCGTTGGTCCTGCAGAGACAGGATTCCAGGAGAGAATTAAACATAAATGAATCTTCTCAGCTTTTGGTTTCCTTTCATTTCGTCCTAGCATGAATTTGTTTTGGGCCTAGTTCTTAATGGACGTGCATGTTATTGTATCAGATACGCTTTCCTTTATTCTCATCTCTTGACACTTCACCTTTGCGCAGGTGTCCTGACTGGAGTGGATGTAGAGGTCCCACCTCTCCAAGAAATTGCACATTCTTTCTCTCTTTACTTTCTTGTTCCCGGTGAATACACTCTTCTTGGTGCTGCTGTAATAGACGATGCTACCGATATTCTTCGGGCCCGTGCACGGACGACTTCAGCTGATGAGCCTATCTTCTGTCGTGGGTCACCGTTCCGTGTCCAGGTACTTGGAACTGCATGAACACACGTCCCCCCCCTACACTCTTCTAATTCAGCCGAATCATTGGACCATTGGCATCGGGTGTGTATCGATCTGTAGCTGTAAATGTGATGATCATTCGAAGTGTACTTCATAATTACAATGAGATTGATAAATTTCGACAGAAAGTTGTGGTTAAATATAATTTTAATCTATTAAGATATATCTTAATTAATATTATTTACATTATAGTCTTTGTTTGAGTTTATAGAATTCATGAATGAATTTAATTTTCATAGATCATTATTTGTACTGGTAAAATTGAATATTTTTATTGGTATTGTTTACTCTTTAGTTTAGAATAGAAATGAAATCTGGACTCACGAAGAATGAACTATCTAGAATTTTTAATTTTGTTTAATTTCGAGAGATTACAAATATTTTTATATTGAATTTATTTTCATTTAAGAAATTATTTTTTTCATATGCACAAATAAGTCCGTATATGTCAAACTTCAAAAATCCGGCAATGTCGATACCATTTTCATGTGATCTATTGAATCCCCGTCATCTTTGAAAATTTCCAATGCTTATCCCTCGTTTGCGTGATGCTGATGCATGATTTTGAGAACAGCTCAAGTACGCTTGGTATCCAAGTTGTTTTATGTTGGCATTTCAATTACTCATAAAAAGAGGCTACGAAAGCAGAGCATTGTATCATACAACAATTGACAAACACCACCATCAACAGCAAACTATCTAAAATTTAAATTAATTCGCACATGGAAGGATGTGTAGGTAAATGCTCAAAAAGGGCGAGATTAGAAATGTAAAAGGAATGTTTTAATTGGTGCCTTTAAAGTTAACTTGTTTTGGTTGTTTGATTGCACCGTGTGTTGTTGGCAACCGAAACACATTTATATGTATGAAGAGGGAAACTCATGCCAGGGCAGTGAAGCAACAGTGGTGTGGTCCGCGTGATGTGGTGTCGGTGCCACGTTGGCATCATAAGGATTCAATTTGCACGAATATGTCGTATATAATTTTAATGGTTTTTTAATTCACCAAGATTTGAATTTTAGTGAATGTCTCAAGTATTGCTTGTTGTTTCTGATGAATTAAGCTGTTATGGTGATTTTGGCATTGTTTGGAACTAGTTCCTATAAAAACTCTAGAAGTTAAAATTAATTTCATGAATAAAGTTTACTCTACACAGTATGTGTTTTTTTTACTTTTTTGGTGAAAGATGAAACCTATGATTTGGTATTTTGATACCATATTGAAAGTGATCTTATATATCAATAAAATTCAGTTAAGTAGTTAAATAAATTTTTATTATATTATAAATTTAATCTTCGTTAATAAGATATCTGATATAAAATTATCATCCAACAATACATACATGCACAATCACGTACAAGTAGTCTTCTCGAAGTATGTTGATCAATCCAGTTAAACCATTGCATAATTCCTCTTATGCATGTGTGGGAAGGTCTGTAGGATGCACTGATCACTCAATTGACATCCTATTTATTAAGTAGACGCTGGTGTGAAATGCTTCTAACTAAAATTTTTGAGGTAAAGAAGAACAATATAATAATTATAAAGTAGACACCTGTTTTGACTATATGTCAATATTTTCTTTTTGCAACTTCATTTTGTTCTAGAGTACGAAGACATGTTATTTGATGTATTACGCAATTATTTCTAAGATAATTAATGAATCCGTGTGAAACACATTCATATATTCCATCGGTTCTAAGAATTTTTATTTTCTTATTTTGAAAATTTTCAACAAATAATCTAAATTGAACAAATATATCAAAAAATTTAGATTTTCTAATTTACTAAAGTTATCCCCTACACACCACAATGTAATAATTCAAGAATATTCTTGGTTTTACATTTAGAGTGATTGAAGGATAGTTTGTAACCTTTACAAGCTAATGACAAGATGTACAAATGAATTCATGATCACTATATATCTTTATTATCAACATGAAACATTCTATTCTATAACTACGTAGATGGGTGACTAAGCTTATGGTGTAAAGTCTCGGCTGTGGTTTTCCTTGCTCCAAAAGCTTTAAATTTTGCAATACACATCCTTATTGGGTAGAGAGTTCCTTCAACTTTTCTTTGAAGCATCATCTTTATGGTCTCTTGGTCCATAATACAAAAATTTTTATCATTAAAACAAAAGTAACATTGATTATCTTAATTTAGAAAAAGTATTAACAAATAACAAATTAAAAAGTGCAAGAGTAGACAATGTAGAATATTTTTCAATTAAAAGATATTTGAATCATTTGAAACCGAGGATCCTATTGATTTAATATTCAAACCTTGATCATTACCTACTTAAACCACCTCTTTACCATGATATGGATTTGATATTTGAAGGTTGGTTAGATCTGAAGTTACATAATTTGATGCACTGGTATCAACATACCATGCAGAATCAACATAGATCTATCTTCCATTGCTATTTGTAGTAGCAGCCATGGTCATCAGTTTCTCTGGTGGGTAACGTTGTTTTCCAACAAAAGAAAGATTTAGTCATCGATAACATTCTAATGCAATGTGCCTTGGTTTATTACAAATCTGTCATATAGTTCGACTCTCATTGAAAGTTCTTTTCTTGTTCTTCTTGCGGTTGTTCCCCTTGTTTGAACTATTTTTGAAATTGTTTTGTTGAGCCATGAATGCTGAGATACACTCATTCCCTTGCCCTTCATCGGCGAAATTTATTTCCTCCTCACATGTGAGCAGAGATTGCAATTTTGTGGTGAAAGTCGAAGCACCACTACAAGCTCAAACAAAAGTAGCAAGGGGTCTGTAGTTCATTTAAAATGTACATCTGTATTTCTTCATCATTAATCTTCGACCCTGGTACAATTACTTGATTTAAAATGACTTTTACTTTATGCAGAAATTCTTGCATATTTTGTTTTCCCTTTTTTATGTTCATAATTTTCTTTATTAATGTCAATATATGTGTAGTAGAGGTAGATCCAAATCTCTGAGTGAGGCTTTCCATAGCTTCACGTGCGATCTTAACTCCAAAAATATGTGGTAGGGCTCCAATCATCAAACTTGTATTAATCTAGGAAAGCAAAGCTTGATCCCTCTCGAACCGGCCACTTTGCATATATAGCTCATAAAGTTCCTCTTTGGAGGATTTTTCAAGTCGTAGACATGCAACAGCAGTTGATGATGACTCCTCAAAATAGCTTTGAATAATGCGGGGGAGGGTTTGTGTCGATAAAATTGAAGGAAATTAAATCAGAAGAAATTTAATTCTGTCTAATTCAAGTATTTGTATCAATCTTTCTTTATAGAATTTAATTCTTTCGTGAAATTCATTTAAAAGGGTGATTTGAAATTCAATTTCAACCTCCCCTGTGTGAATTGAATGGAATCTCTTTGTTCGCCTCCTACCATGGAATATCTTGTAGCTTTTGCATCGTTCAAAAAGTTAATAATTTAATTTTAAAATATATTAACTTTTTACTATTTTTAAAATAAAAAATAAATTCAATTATGTCCAATTCCGTTATATACACAAATACGAAAATTTCAAATTCTATTCAGAGAAATACACAAATACCTCTTCATTTAATTCAATTTTATCTAATTCAATTTTGACTAGAAAATAAATTTTTAACAATTCATTTTCGTCTAATTCTATATGCACAAATGAACCCTAAATAAGAAAGTTCATCTCATCCAACTTGATTGGAATGACACTCAAAATATTAGTGGTCGCCAACAATACATGGATGACTTAAAGAGGCAGGCAATATTTCTATTATTATTAGGAAATTAGTTACAAGTTAATGACAGACCTAACCCATGTTAATGTTTTGTAACTAATTGGGTTAAGTATAAAGAACAAGAAGATATCACATTGAAGAGTTCCAGACATGACTAAGGCCTCATTTAATTCAGGGGTTAACTTTTAAAATCACTTTTAACATCATTATTATTGTACAAATTTTAATATATAAATTTTTACTATTTTAATTACTATACAAATTCAACTCTATTCACAAATTTAGTTTTAACTTCAATTCTATCTAACTTTCAAAGCTGACGGGAGGTTAACTTGAAACAAGGCCTAAAAGAATTTCACTTTACAATGGAATTCTTTGGATAAAGACCAAAAACCAAACGGTATTGGTCATTCTGAAACACTGTGGTCTAGATCGAACTGAAGTTGGGCTAGATCATCGTGACATCTTCTTTTAACAATTAATATTCAAACCAAGAGCAATATTAATTTTGCATGTTAATGAAAATTAATATATATAGCTAATGAAACGAGCTTTAATTACCACATGTAAAGAATTTTCAATAGATTAACACCTGACTACGTAATTGATATCTCTAATTCTCTTGACCAGAGAAGGTGAATTAGCATAATGATTTCAGATCAATATGTCAATTAGCTAAACATTAGACAAAAATTGGCTGCCTTTAAGAAGGCTTTTCTTCCATGAATCAAATGCCTAGCTGTAAAATACCTCTTATTAAGCAATAATATAAATTAATGCCCAATATTCATTTCTCTCCCTTGTCTTTCCCGTGCATTATTCGCTCTCAATCAAAGAGTTCATTAATTTGTGCAAATTAACTTGTGGGGATAAGCTGGGGTTGTAAACTGCTGCAAGCCCAAGTTATATATATATATCAGAAGGTAGATCAACATGTCAGCGGAGGAGGTATAAGTTTGACAAATTGAATTGTTATAAAGAAGTGCAACGTTTGGATCACGGTCATAATCAACAAGATCGAATTAGTCGAGACTTTTAAAGACTCAAGGAGTAGATGTATGCAGTCCAATTTTTAACATTTCCGAGAGAGGTTTATGTTCCTTGGAAATCAATGAAAAAGAAAATTTTAAAAAAAATTTATAGTTAAAATATTTTAAATTTTTTAAAAATAAAATATACATTTCCTTAAATTTTCTTAACTTACGGTATGTTCAGATTTTTAATATTTTAATAATAATAATAATAATTAAAATTTTCTTTTCGTTATTGATTTCGCACAAACACCGCGCTGGATACGTTAAAAGAGAAAAATACACATGGTACGTACGTATCAAAGGATCGAGGTTGATGTCGCTGATGCACCAACCTTTCGATGGGCCTTCGAACTTCCCACAGCATCTGCAAGTGACCGACATCGACAACTTCTTCTGCCTGAGCTTTGGACAGAGGTTGACAACCAACAACACAATCGACAACAACTTCAATAGGCTACGAGTGACTCGATACAAGCTTATCCTTTCGAGCATCAATGCATTAATATTCATCACCTTCAATGCCACAACTTGTGTGCGCTCTACCAATTGTCATCTGAGCTTTGGACAGAGGTTGACAACCAACAACACAATCGACAACAACTTCAATAGGCCTCCCGCTTGATTTTGAGTACGTATCAGATAGAGATGGGCGAGCTCCATTTCGAAAAAGAAGAAAGGTGGAAAAATGCAACAGCAGAAAAGGAAAAAAAGGGGAGAAGAAAGAGCATTTGGGAAAACGCGAAAGCAGAAAAATAGAAAGGAAAACTAGTTGGGGAGAAGAAAGAGCATCCACCGACAACAAGAAAAAGAAAAGAAACAATGGAGAAGAAAGAGCATCAGCCATCAGTCGACAACCGACCACCACAGAAAAGGAATATTTCTTCTAAGCTCCGGACATTCATCTTGCCTGTTTTCTTAGGACGATCGACTCAAGAACCACACTGATAACTTCAAATACATCTAAAAATACTGTTGAGAACCGTTTCGATTTGATTGGAATGACCACATGTGTTCGTCATTACGTACTCTTACCATATGATAACTCCGAAACCCCATTCGTTGCTGAATGATTAGGAATGGATAATTACAGTTCTTGGTTTCAAAGAATTAAAATTGCTGTGAGAGCTAAAAATAAGTTCTGTTTGCTTGAATCCTGGCTAGCCTTTTCAATTCTATTTAGCCTGATTTTAAACCTACTATTTTGAATCATGAAAGAGCTTATGATCTCTGAAAAGATTTGCATTATTACTTTTCTTACTTAAGAAGCAATTTGTCAATCTTGTGCAAGAGGATTAACGTAGCTATGTTTGTTTATTATAGAAAGGCCTTTGAGATGAGCTAAAACTTTGATTTGAGACATAAATTGTACTTGTGCTGGTGTCCAAACTTATCAACAACAAATGGATGAAGAAAAGGTGTTACAATTTCTTATGGAATTAAATGAAAATTATGATAACATTAGTTCTCAAATTCTTTTTATTGAACCCTTGCCTACTCTTGGAAGAGTTTATAACCTCATTATTCAAAAACAAAAACAAAAAGGATTAAAAAATTGAGATAAGAATATATGAAGATCATATGACTCTTGTGGTCGTTAAAGTAAAGGAAAAAATTAACAATATGAAAAGAGCAATACAAGTAAACCTGTTTGCCCTAACTACAAGAAAACCAATCATACTCAAGACAAGTGCTATTGGCCTATGGCATTTTCTCTTAGACATAAATTGCACGAAAAATACATTCCTAACTTAGGAAAATGAGGAAAGTCCATCAACAATGTATCTACCTAAAATATAGTTGAGACCTCTACTGCGAAAATAGTAAATATACGAATCAAAATTTCTTCTATGAATCAATGTAGTGAGTTGATTGCATCTTTGAGCTTAAACAAAAATGATGTTTGGGTACTAGATAGTAGTGTCATTGACCACACTTGCTTTAATATTGATGTTGACACCCCAATTTTACTCAATCCTCATTTGCATAACTTTAAGTCGTATTTTAGAACATGTCGTAGCATCCATTACGTACACTTTGGCAAGCTAGGGTTAGTTTACATAATGCACTTTATTTTGAAAATCCTCCAAAATTGTTAATTTGTTGATGCTTTCCAACTTCATCACATTTTATTTTTATCAGCATCGCATTTTTTTTCCCATTAGCCATGCATTTTTCTACCATAAATGCATTTTGTTTTGAAAATCCTTCAAAATTGTTCATTGATGACTTTTCATCAGCATCGCATTTTATTTTCATCAACATTGCATTTTCTCCATCAGCCATGCTTTTTTTTTACCCTAAACGCATTTTATTTTGAAAATCCTTCAAAATTGTTCCCCGATGACTTTTCATCAGCAATTCATTTATTCATCAATTCTGTAGTTTCACCATAAACATATGTTATTTTGAAGATCTTATAAAATCCATTCGCTCTTGACTTTTATCAACGTTGCATTTGATTCTCATCAACAATGCATTGTACATTTTCCTTTCATCGGCATTCATGATAAAGTTCTTGGTTGTGGGTTATTTTAGTTTGAAATCATCATTTTTTTGTTAGGATCGAATCCGACCACTAGATAGGGGTGAATAGTGGTTTTTAAGTTATTTATGCAAATATAATCTAAATGATGTAGAAATAAAGAATGCAGAAAATTTTTATAGTGGTTCACCAAATGACTATGTCCACCTCTAAGATTTTTGAGCCTAAGTTAATCACTAAAAACATTCAATTACAAATGATATTTATGGTCAAACACTGAACCAACAACAACTAGGAGTTTATGGTTCAACTCTCTAACCAACACTTACCAAGAGTTTATGGTTTAACCCTCCAACCCACAAAAGTTTATGCTTGAACTCTCTAACCAATTACTTTAATCACAAGAGCACTCCACTTGTGTTTAAGGTAAAACACAAGTAAAACCAACAGTATCAAAGTTACACCAATTACAACACAATTGTAAAAGGAATCAGCTTGACCGATGCCTTAAGATGATGACTTTGAACTTTTACACCTTCAAGTTGCCTTCAAAAGGTTTGCAATGAGCTTTACTGAGAATCAGGGTTAATTAGGATAGTCTAATCATTTATTAATCATCCCTATTTATAGGCTTTAATCAAGGTTAATGGCTAATTTTTCAAATAAAATCGTTATAACATTTTTGACAACAATCATATTTCTAGAACAACTAAAATGATCGTTATAATGTTCCTTATTCTGATCCATATTCTAAAAGTTATTGTCTCAAAGTGTCACAAAATTGTTATAACTTTAGGGCTCACCATTATAACAAAAATATGAAAAACTAGTCCTTTAGATTTTGAGATAAAGGTTTGTTATAACGATCCTAGAGTCGTTATAACAATTTGCATATATATGATGTAAGTGTTCTAGGAGGAAGGTTTATTATAACGAATATCCAATTAACGATTTTCATAAGAGTTTAAAATAGTGTAAAACAGGTTATCTAGGTGTCCATTAAGTGTATACCTAATATATTTTTTAAAATTTTTCTAGGATTTCCTTTGAAGTATTGGGCAAGAAGAAAATTCGTTATAACGAAATTAAATCGTGAAAAATGGCTCGCCCATGAAAAAATGTTTCACGTACCCATGGTGAGAAAATGTCTCGTCCATGGTTTCCATCAGCAAGGGATTTTCCTAGAATTTTCCTTGGAATTTTCTAAGGTTTCGGTTTCTAAGGGTTCCAGAGGAAATCGTTGTAAAGATAGAGTTCAATCATTACTTAATTTGTGATAACAAGGCAGTCATTCACATTGCAGCAACCATCCCATTTCACCGACACGTCATGCGCAGAAGGAATTACGAAACCAACAGAATCAACTCTAGCACGCGCAGAAGAAGAAGAATCCAATGTTGAGGTAACAGTAGTGACCTGTTGAGCAAGTTCGCGTAGCTACAAGGGCCACAGCATGCAGTAGTAAAGGCCAACCAGAAGGAACAAAAGGAATCACGAAAATACGAAGCAAACCAACAAAACGCCTCTAGCTCTTCTCCTTTTGATGATAATAATATTTGAATCTGGTACTCTGAGCTCTCGATCGGCACGCTCAAACTTACAGATATATATATGTATATTTACGGATTCAAGTTGTAGTGATCGATACAATCTGATCGATGTATCATTATTGTTGCCATGGATCATCGATGGTCCAAGAATTTCTGCACAGCAGAAAACATGCAACCCACAGGCCACGGCAGAAGCAGTCGTATGAACCGGAGAAAGAATGGACAAGACAATCAATAAATCAAAAAAGCTTGCATGCATGCATGTATGGGCCACACATGTCGCGCATCAAGAAAGAGAGACAGAGAGAGAGAGGGCCGAGCTTTATTGCCACCCAAGGGAACGTACGGATCGATTATGGGAAGGATAGAAGAAGAAGATCAGAAGAAGATGAGGGAGTGAGTACGTACAGGAGGGTCGAACCCAGCACGGAGCAGGAGGGCAGCAGGATGCATCTTGTCGATCTGCGTGCATTATTGGGTTTCAGTGATCAGTGAGGAGGCTCCTGTGATCTGTGAGTGCTTCTCCTTTCTTTTCTCACCTTTTGTAGCGCGCACCGATCGTTAATATTGTACAGGTTGTCTTTGATATTATATAAATTTTTATTTCATTAAAATTAATTAATTAATTAATAGTAAAAAATTTCATATGATATAAAAATCTTAATTTTACTTTTTCTTTTCACCTAAAACTATCTTTCCCAGCTAAACACCGTTAATTTGTGATCAATAATAAAAAAAGCAAGGAGAGAGGCCGAAACATGCGCGCGCGCACATTTTAATGTTAATTACAAGAGATCTAATTAATTAAGAGTGCGATTGGAGGTAACTTTTTTTAACTTCAGAAGTTAGATAGAGTTAAAATTAGATCTAATTTTATAAATAAAATTAATATTACATAATAATTTAGATGATAAAAATTTACATTAAAGTTTATACAGTATATAATAATTAAAAGTAATTTTAAAAATTAAAAAAATTAATTTGCCGTGATATATCCGTAACAAATTAAGGCCCTGTTTGGCTGTTTGCAGGTTTCTGCGGTATCCAGATGGGGGAGGATCCAAGGGCAGGGAGCAGCATCCAATGCGATCGATGACTGTGCACACTTGTTTCTACTTACCAAGTCATTTGTCCGATCTTGGACCATCCCCTCCGACTCATGCACGTGGCGGGCAGACCCACCACGTACCGTCTGCGTTTGTCGAGATCGATGCAAAGCAATGCGTGGTTCCCGAAGATGTACGTGCTACGTAGTATGTGTGAGAATATATGGATGATATTGCACGTCGTTCGTAATTAACTAACTGATCAGTACGTTGTTAATTAATGTTATTACATGATTAGTCATTAGTCTTTCTTTTCCATTATAATTAATTATAAAAATAAAACCTGCGTGGACGTACGTTCACGCCAATCTCCTGAACCAAATTAACAACCGGTACGTACGGTGCCACGAAAGACGGTTGTATCAAGGAAAGAAAAATGCAAATGTTGTTTATATTTTTATTTAATTTTCAATCATCTTTTAATAATAACAACAATAATCAATTTCCCACTAACTATTTATATATATATATATATATATATATATTATTTTCAAATGACGTAAACGTAACATCAATAATAATTAAAATTTATACAATAATAATGACATTAAAAATAATTTTAGAAGTTAAGATATGAATCCTTAATTTCCTTGTACATGGCAAAATCTCATCCCAATAGATAAAATTCCCAAACCTGCATGCTTGTTTCTAGTTTTACTTATTATAAAGTTAGTTTGAAGAGTTAAAATTAAAAGTAGTGAAATAAATAAAATTAAATTTTATAATAAATAATATAATAAAAATTTATGCAATGATTTATATAAAATTAAGTAAAATCAAAGATAGAAGAGATCGTGATTTACATTGGAGGAAGATGTTATGCCCAGGTTAAGTCATAACATTTATAGAATGATCAAATCCAGAGGTACTGCCGTGTATCCTGCTATGCTCTGCGGCGTTGCGCTGATGGCGAGAGATCTCTAAAAAAGAGGAAAAAGGAACAATTATTCAAGGAAGCGGTGGGCCGAGAAGGTTATGTTTTTTATCTTTCTTGTTTTCGACCGATCGGCGGAGGCGGCCGGACGAACACGAAAGGCCGCCATGGAAGTGACACATGGAAAACCGCATCGTTGCTGACTTTTCTTATTCACTGTTTTGTTTTTGGAAAATTGGTTGAATATCTATTAGACCGCGAAAAACGTTATTTCTGGTGGACCAACACAAAAATACACGAAAAAAAATCAGAAAGTTAAACTTTCGAACTTTGAGAGCGCAAAGAAGTGACTTTTTTTTCTTTCGTTCTTCCAAACTCTAGGACTAGGAAAGTTAAAATTTTCAAACTCGGAAAGTTAAACTTGGTTTATTTAGAAATATTTTTTAAAATATAAAAATTATTTTTAACATCGTAATGACATAAGAAAATTTTTTCATATTAATCTTGTCATAATATTCAATTATATTAATATTAACAAATATAATTTTAACATTAACATTACTTATTTAAATATTAAAAAATATCAATTCTCATGACACATCTTTTCTAACGGTGCAAAAGTTGAAAAATTAAAGAAGTTATACCTAAACGTACTCTTAGTTAGTTGAGACTGATTAGTAATTTCTTAAAAGTAAAATTAAATATAGAAATTAAATAAATTATAAGTAAAATACACCAAACTTTTATATAAAAAATTTCTTAACATGAGAAAGAAAAATCACAAGATTTGTCGATCTACTCTTAAAATCAATCAATTAGTGAGAAAAGATTTATAAATAATATAAAAGTTTTATTAAAGTATTCTACGTAATGTCTAACGTGTACAGATTAATTTTAAATATAATGTAAATTTTATCTTATTAAAAATAATTGACCAAAACGTAAGTGGTATAAGATTTTAAATTCCACGTACTCATCTTTTCTGTTGTGCAGTTATTTTTCCAAACGACACGAGAAATATCACGAGAGTTGAGAAAAGCAATAGCTTTTGTAACGGTCCCTTTATTCACTGTTAATTAATTTTAAATCAGATTTCATTTTTTCAATATTATGGCTCTATGGTACGCGTGATATTACGATTTCTTTTCATTGAAAATAATATAGCATTCGTAAGTCCTGAAAAATGTGAGGGAAGACTGTCATAGAAACATAGCTCGTAATAATTAGACTCCATCCCACGTTACGTTGGTCTGAATTGATACACCATCAAAAGCTTCATTTGAGTGTTTACAGTAAAATATTAAAAAGATATTGATATTGATTTGATTTTATGAATAGTAAAAAATATAAAAATTATTTGATAAATATATTGTATAATATTGTAATGTATAGTAAAAAAATGTGATTATATAGTATTAAAATTTAGAGACAAACACGATAAAGTTAACAATACCATCGATGGTTAAAGTTACCGTTAGATTACATTTGTTTACGATTTTAACTTTAATTTTTATATTATAGTTAAAATTGGTTAAAGTTGTTAGTTATATACAATTAGAGTTGTATTTGTTTAGGATTTTTTAAGTTAATTTTTATATTATCACCGATGCAGTTACATTTGTTTACATATATTATAACAATAGATACGGGTATACATGTGAAAAAATAAATGATGCCTTAGTTGTTGTGAGTTTTACGAAAAAAACCTTTTAGTTATTTTAAATTTTAATAGACCTAAAAAAGTTAAAAAATGTATAAAATTATTTATCGGTGCTTAATTATGCGGTTCTCCTTAGTTGCATATATTGAATTTTTGTTTTTGTTGAATTATTTTATTATCTCGTAAACAGTACGACCACGTTCGTTTGATGTGTCGTTCTTTCGCTGTCGCGCAAACGTACGACTAATATAAAAAATTTAATATATTATTTTTAATAATTATAATAAAAATTATTATAAATAATAT
>JAMKPZ010004005.1:0-17025 GCA_024699675.1 Amphibolis antarctica | reverse complement strand
AGAACTACACCTAATGCATAGTCTGATGCATCACACATTAATTCAAAAGGTTGAGACCAATCAGGTGCATAGACTATAGGTGAAGTGGTTAGGGCTTCTTTAAGAAAATTAAATGCTTTCGTGCATTCCTCATTAAATTCAAATTGTGCATCCTTAATTAATAATTGAGTTAAAGGTTGAGTAATTTTACTAAAGTTTTTAATAAATCTTCTATAAAAACCAGCATGTCCTAAAAATGCTCTTATATCTTTAATTGTTCTAGGAATAGGTAAATTAGATATTAATTCCACTTTTGCTTTGTCAACTTTTATGCCTTCAACAGAAATAACATGTCCTAAAACTATTCCTCGTTTAACCATAAAGTGGCATTTTTCCTAATTTAACACTAACCATTTTTGTTCACATCTCTCTAGTACTTTCTGTAAATTAATTAAACATTTTTCAAATGAGTCCCCATATATCGAAAAATCATCCATAAATACTTCTAAAAATTCATCTATAAAATCAGTGAAGATGCCTGTCATACACCTTTGAAATGTAGTAAGTGCATTACATAGCCCAAAAGGCATACGACTAAAGGCAAATGTTTCAAAAGGACATGTAAAAGTTGTTTTCTCTTGATCCTTAAGTGAAACAGGGATTTGATTATAACCTGAATAGCCATCTAGGAAACAATAATACTCATGCCTTGCCAATTTTTCTAACATTTGATCTATAAAAGGCAAAGGAAAGTGATCCTTCCTAGTTGCTACATTCAGTCTTTTGTAATCTATACAAACCCTCCAACCAGTTTGAACTCTAGTTGGAACTAATTCCTTGTTGACATTTTCCACAACTATTATCCCAGATTCTTTTGGTACTACCTAAACTGGACTCACCCAAGAACTATCAGATATTGGATAAATTATGTCATTGTCTAACCATTTCAGAATTTCTCCTTTTTAACAACCTCTTTAATATTTGGATTTAATCTTCTCTGTGGTTGCCTAATAGGTTTAATTTCAGATTCCAGATTAATCCTATGTTGGCAAATAGTTGAATTTATACCTTTTATGTTTGACATCTACCATCCTATTGCTCCCTTATGCTTTCTCAACACTTTTAAAAGATTTTCTATTTGTATTGATGTTAAAGCAGACTGGTAGATTCTCATTGTTCTCCAAACATACATATTTTAAATTTTCTAGAAGTGGTTTCAGCTCAAGCACCGGGTATTCTGAAGTTAATAATTCTTTATCTTTTTCAAATTGTTCTTCGTTTGCATCCATATTCTTAGTTTGCTAAGAGATTTCCTCTTTCAACATTTCTTCATTCGATATTACACATTTTTCAACATGATCTAATTCCTCTACATTTAAGTCCTCATCTATTTTAAAAGTTTCGATTAGATTAACCATAAAATGTTCAACATGATCTCATTCCTCTTCAAAATTCTTCTTAACCCCACTGAAAATATTCAGTTCTAAATTTTGGTCACCCCAAGCTAATTCCATCCAACCATTTCTACAACTTATGCAAGCATCGGTTGTAGCTAAAAATGGTCTTCCCAAAATTATTATAGCTTGTTCTTGAGTTATACTTGAAGCTTTTGTTTCCATTACAGTAAAATCAATAGGTAGACAAACTCCACAACCCTTACCAAAATATTTTCCACTTTTCCTAAAGGTATTCTTATGGATTTATCTGCTAGCTGAATCACTATTCTTGTGGGTTTGATATTATCCAATTTTAACTTCTCATAAACAGAACTAGGCATGACATTAATTCCAGCCCCTAAGTCTATTAACACTATATTAAAATAACAATCCCCTATATAGCAGGAAATAACAGGCGTTCCTGGATCATTTAATTTTTTAGGTACAGGATTAATTAACATGGAGCTCACCTCTTTAGCTAAAAATGCCTGTTTTAAGATTTTCTTCCTTCTATTCTTGGTACAAATAGTTTTAAGATATTTGGCATAAGAAGGAACTTTTCTAATGAATTCACCTCTAGATAATTCTGATTTCCATTTGAGTTCACCCAATTAAAATCATTGTTTTCATATTCATTAAACATTTCACTATCTTTCATTTTCTGTATTGATTCATCATATATATTCAGCAATTTTTCGAATTCTTGTGGTATTCTTTGCTTACTATAATTTTGATCGATTCCAGTATTAATTGGTACATTATCTCCAAGATTTGATATACCTATATCAGTACTTTGAACACTCTGATCATCTTGTAAGATTGACCAATTTGAATAATTTTCATTATGTAAATCATTCAGTCTGTTACACTCTTCAGTATTTCGTATTTTTTCATCTAGTTTATCCATTAATTGCTAGATTTGTAGTGATATATTTGATTGGTAATTTTGATTTTCGTTCATATGATTATACTTTGAATAATAATTCTGCATTCTTGAATTTCCATTACAGTCCCACAAATTAGAATTGTCATTCCAGTTGTAATTATTTTGGGAATTAACATTAAGTCCTTCTAAATCATGCTGTGAAGAGTAGTCACTAAACTCCATAGGTAAATAATCTCTTCTAACATAATTAGAATAATTATAATCCTCATAACTAGTCCTTGGAACAACCCAAAATCACCCCTATACGAGTTATATGAGTCCATTATGCAATTCAGAATTTAAATACAAGACTCTACTTTGGAATAGCAATAAAACTATGAAATAGAATTTAACAGCAGTAATGCACATAAATCATATTGCAGCCCTAGCTAACACCAAAATAGAAAAAAGCAACACCAATTGCAAGAAATTAAGCAATCCCTAGCAACGATTCCAAAAACTTGTAACTCTGCCACTGACAACACTTGTAATTATTTTCTTATATAAATTGTGTGTGTGAAATATTTTAATTCACTGCAAGTGTACAGGTTCAAATGTAATTAGTGTGCAAGTATGGGTTTGTCTATAGGGATTAGTTTTTGCTTGGTGTTTAGTTGAATTGGTGACTTCAATTAAGTGAAACAATTGATTAAATATCTTATAAGTAATGTCACAATTGTCTTGTTCCAATTAACCACTAGGATGGTCTTTAAATACCAATTGTGTTATACTTTCCAGAGGATTTTACTTCCAAATATTTAATTCTTCTTAAGCTTTAACATTATACCCTTTAGTTTGCATAAAATTATAACGTTCGGCACTTAACCCTCGAGGTAACTCGTGGGTAAACGTCTCTACCCTCAAACTTACATGTGGGTAGTGCAATAATTGTGAGTTTCAGATGTAAAAATAGCACGATTTAAATTGGCTAAAAATTCTAAGAGTTGAATGATTATATTTTTGGTCTTTTTATGTATTTCAAAACACAACACATGATACAATGCAAGAAATACAATACTATACAAACAACCTGTAAAAGTAAGAATGCAACATTCAACATTATAGCAAATACAGAAACATATTCTAATTATCACAACTAAGTTGATAAAGTGTGTGATTGTAGATTTGAGTATAGTTGTAAAAATGTAAAGTAAAATAAAGAAAATAAAAATGGAAAGAACACCTAATGCTTCACTGTAATTCCTCCCTTCGAAACTTGCTTAGGTTGGGAACTTCTCTTTGTCTTTACTTTCGGTCCACTAGGTCATCAATCTGGTAGGCCTTCCTTTTGACCTTGTAGTGAGATTTTGGGGCATCAATCCGCAATTACACCAAGGAACAGAGGAGGAAGTAGCCGGTGCCGAGAGTCTCCTTCAAGGATACGCTCAGGTTGAGAAAAGAATAGCAAATACACTACATGAATGGTTGAGAAAAGAATAGCAAATACCCTCCTGATGCCCTAGTGAATCATCCAAGATGAGGCCGTCAGTATGAGTCCTTGCCGGCCCCAGCCAAGCTTGGTGTATGAGTCCTTACACCCAGACGGTTTCACTTTTACCGAGAGTAGTAAGGCTACCCTCTCGATGCCCTAATGAATCCTCCAGGATGAGGCCGTCAGGATGAGTCCTTGCCGACCCCAACCGAGTCGGGTGTATGAGTCCTTACACCCAGACGGTTCCCCTTTTATCGGGAGAAGTAAGGTTACTCCTCCCGATGCTCTGGTGAATCCTCTAGGATGAGGCCAATGGCATGAATCCTTGCCAACCCCGGCTGAACTGGGTGCATGAATCCTTGTACCCAAAAAGAGGCGGCATGCCAGGTGGAGGCCGGTCAAATACTCGACCTTCCGGCATGCCAGTCGGCAGACCCACCAGACCTTCGGCTCTTCAACCAACGATCTATAGTAGTGGCTACCGTACCTTTCACCTCTCCTCCTTTCTCACCGGATCTTGCACGAATCCTCACACCAGCGGGTTCCCACTTGCTTTACCGGAAGGGGTAAGGCTACTCCTCCCAATGCCCTATTGAATCATCCAGGATGAGGCCATCGGCATGAATCCTTGTTGACCTCGGCCAAGCTGACTAGTATCGTGTTCCCTTTTAGAGTCGGAGAGAGGCTGGGATTACCCGGGCTATCTGGGGGTGGCGCCCCTGACTTCTGGAAGGCCCTTCATTCAGGTGGCGCTCGTGGCCACCTCAACGAGCCATACGATGAGGCAGCAACCCCTGTTGTCAAGGGTGTCAGGCATTAGGACAGCTATCTCAGCTTGACCCAAGGTGATCCTCTACTCACCGGCTGCCCTGGCTAGAGCGGCCATCCCTATGGCACCCCTGGCCCCCAAGGTCTCAGTGACCAATCTCCCTCCACTGGCCAGCGCTCTAGCCAAAGCAGTCACTTTAGTAGCTGCAGCCCCGGCACCACTCCAGGTGCACCCAGTAGGCCAGCCATTCTCGCACTTGATAGCATTGTTTTCTCCAACTACATCCACCTTCGAGCAGCACAAGGGCAAGGAGGTAGTCATTACTTTGGCTCCGTCCCCACTCTAGCAGCAACCATCCGCATGCACGGCTATAACAAGGTTTGGCCAGGTATATCAATTGAAGCCATGCCAGACAAGGATCTCCATCACGGGAGTGCCAAGCCAGCCATCATCCGACAGCTAGCCGCCTGCTCCACCGGCCGTCGCCTCACTAACACTAGCCGCCCCTTCATTGCCACCTACAGACTTGTCTATCTAGCTACGGGGAATACAGGCAGACATCTCACTGTGGGATCTCCTCTAGTTGTCCACCAAACACCGGGAAACCCTCCTCAAGGCACTGCAGGTGGCGAAGGTGAACCAAAGCCTTACACTCGACGCCATAGAGGGAATGGTGGTAATAGTGACAGTCGTATCCTTCGTCTACTTCTCAAACTTGGACCTCTCGCTTGCCGGGATTGATCACAACTTGTCCTTGTACATCCAAGTGCAGTACAGGGACCTTTGCATCCCCATGGTCATCATTGATGATGGATCTAGCCTAAACTTGTGCCCCCTACAAGTCATGCACAAGTTGGGGATAAAGGAGGAGGACTTGCTTCCTACAGATAGGGTGATGAGAGGGTTCGATGGCACTCTCCACAAAGCCAAGGGTGCCATCGTCCTTCCCCTCATGGTTAGACTGGTGGCTTTCAAAGTTTCGATAAACGTGGTGGACATCCTGCCTAGCTACAATCTCATCTTGGGCCACCCGTTCCTCCACCAAAACTCTGTCGTACCTTCCACCCTCCACAGGATGCTCAAATTCCTATGGAAGGGGGAAGTCATTGCCATACTGGTAGAGAACTACCATCATCTAGGATAGTCCGTGGCCACCGTAGCATCCTCCAAGTCACAACCCTTGGTGCCTGAGCCAGCCGCTACCTCCTTAGCACTCAGCCTCTAGAACCCTGCCGCCTTTGACTACCTATCTAGGAGCATGGAGCCCTTGGAGACCACCTTGCAGCTAGACTAGGAACCAGAAGATGGTCTACTGTGCTTGTTCAGAGAGTCTTCAACAAGCAGCAAGGGACCAACCCTTTGCCAACCTCCCCCACCATCATCCATTCTTCAAGGGGGAACTTTGGAAATTGACACTGCATTCGATTGATTCCTTCCCCCTCTCCTTCAACTTAGTGGTGCAACACCCACCTAATGACCTAGGTTGGAACTTTCCAGGCTTGTAGGTCATCCAACATAGGAGACAAGCTTGGTAGCTTCTAGGCGATTCACATTGGAACCTGTGCCTTCAACAATAGGGCTTAGCATCCCATGCACAAGTGCATTGGTAGCTGCGGCCTCAGCAGCATACTAGTCGGTGACCCATTCGAGTGAACCAGCTTCTCACACAAAAGTAGGGCTTGGCATCCCACACATAAGTGCACCAACAGCTGCATCCTTAGCATCCACCGACTTGATAACCCGTCCAAGTCGGCCAAGGCTTGGCAATCATACCAAATCTCTCACCCAGCATAGGCTAGATCTGGGAACCATCCAATTGCTAGTCCCATCATCCAGCAGCCGACAACATTCAACAAGGGTGCCACACAATGGAGCTGGGTCAACTAGCCCGCTCAGTCTCAGTGGCATCCACTACAAGTAGAACACTAAACAACATCGTGGGGCAAAACTAGGGGCATTCTACCCCTCCCTCGCCACACTCACCCGAATAGGTAAATGTGACCAGCTCATCGTGTCCTCATCCAAGTTTCTCTCTGGCTTTCGCCTCCTAGCAAGTCGGCCACTAGCCTGTGCACCTGGCGATCCACTCGTACTGCTAGAGGGACATCTCGGGGCAGAACTAGGGGCATTCTACCCCTCCCCCTTTTTGTGTCAGGTAGCTAGAGCAGTAGATGAAGTTTGACAACCTCATGCCTTAGGCAGGCAAATGCAGCTGACCTATCACCTTCTCCTCTGTAGCCATCCCTGGTTTCTGCCACATATCAAACTAGCCATCGGTGTATCCTCCCGACACTCTGCTAGGAGACCAGGGATGTAGCTCTAGCCAAGTGGCACCTTTACAGCTTGAGGGTTAGCAATTAGTGAAGGAGCTTGATGGTTGCCCATCACAAGACCTAGAACTCGAAGAAGCCAATCCATGGGTCCAACCGCCCGAGTCCATCGGTATAACCTCCACCGATGAGGTTGAGCTTGTAAACCTTGGGGTAAACAAAATAAAAAAGAATTGAAGATTAGCAAAGAGCTACCTGAACCTTATCGACAGCAACTCCTTGCATCTCTTTGGTCATTCCTGATTCTAAGCGTTTACTAAAGAGCGGCGAGAGATCGCTTCTCCCTTGAGTGAGCATCCAAGTTCCCCTTTTTCTACCTAGCCTGAGTGCCACCTGACAATGAGGGAGACCTCCAACTTTAGCTCTGTTGACCCCCATGCTCAGCACCCATCGGGCTGCTGGGTAAATCACCCGACACGTCGGTACATCAGACCGACATCTGGTTCCCCCAACTCTTCCCCAAGAAAGAAGGCCCCCTTCGCTCCTCACAAAGGACTCGACGAAAGAACATGGCTGTTGGCCGAGAAGTAGGCAATAGCCAGCCTACAGGTACTCGGTAGCACGTCCACCACCCGCCAAAGGAGAAGAAAAAGACTGGCAGTTCCACACCCAAGATGGAAGTCCCGCTAGCACTTGGCGACTCTACAACAAGTGAAATGGCCAGACGAAACTTTTACGAATCTAAGGCTTTCCAGGACAGAAGTAACATTTCTAGGCAGGGCGTAAGGTAATGTCTGTATTGTTACGGCGAGCCGTATACTAAAGTCTGTAACTGTACCCTCTATTTCATCCGACTATCACCGGGAAGCCCATGGGGTTCTGTCGGCAGAGTCGGTGGATGGGCCGTGGTACAGAGAATTGAAAGGTGATTAAAGGAGCACATCACCATGTGGGGCGGATGGCTCGTTAAATAGAGTCACCACCTTATTTTTGTGTAGAAAACAAGGAAAACTGGATGGAGAAGTATTCTTCTGCCACCAAAATGATAAAAACCATAGGAATGCTATAAAATTGTGTAAAACCATGTGAAAAATGAGAGAATTGGATACGGGACTCAAGGTACTGTTGGGGAAGGTGTTAGGCACCCCCAAACAGCCCGAGTAATTCCGGCCTCTCTCCGGCTCTAAAAATGAAAAACGATGATAGTCGGCCTAGACAAACACGACCTCATCCTGGAAGACTTTCCAAGGCAACAGGAGGAATAGTTTTATTCCTTTTGGTAAAGTAAGTGGAACCAACCAGTGTGAGGATTCACAAGGGATTCGGTGAGAAAAAGAGAGAGAAAGGCATGGTGGTCACCATTATGGACTGTTGGCTAAAGAGCCGAAGGTCTGGTGAGATAGCCGACTGGAACGCCAGACTACCTGGTCCACTTACCCGACGTCCGCCTAAAATTTCACCTCTCCTACTAGGGATAGGAGTTTATGTACCTAGTCTGGCTAGGGTCGGTAAGGACTCATGCCGACGGCCTCATCTCGAAAGCCTTTCCGGGGCATCGGGAGGCCAGCTTTGCTCCACTCGGTAAAAAGGAACCGTCGAGGTGCACATACTCATACACCCGGATGGTTAGCGTCAGCAAGGATGCATGTCGACAACCTTATCTCGGAAGCCTTTCCGAGGTATCGAGAGAGCAGTTTTGCTTCTCCCGGTGAAAATGAACCATCGGGTGTACATACTAATACACCCGAATGACCAGCGTCGGCAAGGATGCATGCCGACGGCCTCATCCCGGAAGCCTTTTCGGGGCATCAGGTGGGCAACTTTGCTCCACCCAGTAAAAAGGAACCGTCGGGATGTACATACTCATACACCTGGACGGCCAGTGTCGACAAGGATGCATGCCGACGGCCTCATCCCAGAAGCCTTTCTAGGGCATCAGGAGGACAGCTTTGCCTCTCCCGGTAAAAAGGGACCGTTGAGGTGTACAAACTCATACATCCAGATAGCCGATGTCGGCAAGGATGCATGCCGATGGCCTCATACTGGAAGCCTTTTTGAGGCATCGGGAGGGCAGCTTTGCCTCTCCATGTAACAAGGAACCGTTGGGGTGTACATACTCATACACCCGGACGACCGGCATCAGCAAGGATGCATGCCGACAGCCTCATCCCGGAAGCCTTTCTGGGGGATCAGGAGGGTGTTGAACCCATGGTTAAAGGGGGGGGGTGGAGCTGGCAAGCCGCTTCAAGGAAGCGGCACCCGGACCCCAAAAAGCCACATTTGGTAAAAAGTTAGGGGGATGGAGCCGGCTTGCCGCCGGCAAGCCACTTCAAGGAAGCGGTACCCGGACCCCAAAAACCCACATTTGGTAAAAAGTTAGGGGGATGGAGCCGGCTTGCCGCTGGCAAGCCGCTTCAAGGAAGCGGCACTCGGACCCCAAAAACCCACATTTGGTAAAAGTTAGGGGGATGGAGCTGGCTTGCCGCCGGCAAGCCGCTTCAAGGAAGCGGCACCCAGACCCCAAAAATCCACATTTGGTGAAAAATTAGGGGGATGGAGCCGGCTTGCCGCTGGCAAGCCGCTTCAAAGAAGCGGCACCCGAATCCCCAAAAACTACATCTTCGTGCGAATGATCGGGGAAACAGCCGACTTCCGCCTGCCACGTAGCGGCTACCGTTTGGCTACCCAAGAAGGCAAGCCGAATTAATCAAGAAAATACGACGAGATTAAACCACGTAAATCTGCCAATTACGCGGACCGCGTAATCAAGCCGGAATCACGCCGCCTTCCATCTTCGGGTGCCCCCAAAGAAGGAAGGCAACCCCTTATAAAAAGGGCGGCCCCCTACACCACTGAGCAGACTGAAAAATTCCGGAAGAGAGAGGCTTGAATTTCCGAAGAGAGGAGGCTGGAAGAAGGAGGAGCGAAGGGTTTTCGAAGGACGGGATTTCCTGGGAAGAAGGTTGACACCCTCGGGAAAAACGACCATCCACCGGTTCCGAAGGAGGAAAGCAGCTCGCGGCCCCGATGCCTTTTCGCCGTGCCGGAGTAAGGACTTCCGATCCCTGTCAACGACGCCCCCCTACAGGTATGCCCTTCCACCCTCACCGTTTTACGTATGCTTTTACTACGTTTTGTCGAGCCCCGACCGCATAACGCCTTCCCTGTGCAAGGGGACGGCCAGGGGATGGACCCGGGTATCATTCCTTCGGAAACACGTCCGAAGGTACTGGGGGCCGCCCTCCTGGCCGGGTTAATCCACCCAGCCCGGTCGTGCTCAGTTTACGCGCGACCCTTCTGTCGGGTCTTTTTACGTGGAAACTCAAAAGTCTCCCAACAAGCTGTACAAGTTTTTATCCGATCCCCACATGTCTTTCTCGGGGTCCCGGAAAAATTCCCAGGATGACGCCGTCGGCAAGGAAGCCAGCGGTGGCCGTTCGGGTGTATAAACACGTACAACCCGACGGCGCCCGTTTCTTTCTCGGGAGGCATAAGTCTACCCTCTCGATGCCTCGAAAAGATTCTCGGGATGACGCCGCCAGCAAGGAAGCCAGTGGTGGCCGTTCGGGTGTACGAAACGTACAATCCAACGGTTTTCATTTTTTTTTTTTGAGAAACGTAAGCCCTTCCCCAAAACCCCCCATGGGTACAAAGGGATGGGGGAAGCAGCTGGCTAGCCGCCGCTACCCCAAAATCCCCATGGGTACAAAGGGATGGGGGAAGCAGCCGGCTAGCCGCTGGCACGCCGGTTCAAGGAGCCGGACGCCGCTTCCCCAAAACCCCCATGGGTGCAAAGGGATGGGGGGAGCAGCCGGCTAGCCACCGCTTCCCCAAAAACCCCCACGGGTGCAAAAGGAAGGGCGAAACAGCCGGCAAGCCGCCGGCTGGCCGGTTCAAGGAACCGGCCCCCGTTTCCCCCAAATCCCCATGGGTGCGTATGAAGGGGGGAAGCAGCCGGCTAGCCGCCGGCAAGCCGGTTCAAGGAGCTGGCAGGCCGGTTCAAGGAGCTGGCAGGCCGGTTCAAGGAGCTGGCAGGTCGGTTCAAGGAGCTGGCAGGCCGGTTCAAGGAGCCGGTCGCCGCTTCCCCAAAACCCCCATGGGTGCAAAGGGATGGGGGAAGCAGCCGGCTAGCCGCCGGCAGGCCGGTTCAAGGAACCGGCCCCCATTTCCCCAAAACCCCCATGGGTGCAAAGGGAAGGGGGAAACAGCCGGCAAGCCGCCGACTGGCCGGTTCAAGGAACCAGCCCCCGTTTCCCCAAAACCCCCATGGGTGCAAAGGGATGGGGGAAGCAGCCGGCTTGCCACTGGCAGGCCGATTCAAGGAACCGGCCGCCGCTTCCCCAAAACCCCCATGGGTGCAAAAGAAAGTGGGAAACAGCCGGCAAGCCGCCGGCTGGCCGGTTCAAGGAACCAGCCCCCATTTCCCCAAAATCCCCATGGGTGCATATGAAGGGGGGAAACAGCCGGCAAGCCGCCGGCCCCTGTTTCCCAAAAATCCCCATGGGTACATATTAAAGGGGGAAACAGCCGGCAAGTCGGCGGCTTGCCGATTCAAGGAACTGGCCCCCGTTTCCCCAAGACCCCATGGCTACGCAAATGGGTTGGGAAGGCAGCCGACCAGCCACCTGTCAACCGGTACAAGTAGCCGGCTGCCAGCTCCCCTAAACCCATCTTTTTCTCCCCTATTCACCACTTGATCCAATATGGATCCCCGTTTTGTTCAATTCCCATTTGTTTACTTGATTCTCGTTTATTTTCGTTGGAAGGGATACGGTTATCCCTCTAAACAACCTGGAAAGTCTTCCAAGGTGAGGCCGTACGTGGTCGGCTTGACCATCATGTTTTTCGTTTTAGAGCCGAAGAGAGGTCGGGAATGCCCGGGCTGTCTGGGGGTGCTTAACACCTTCCCCAACAGTACCCTGAGCCCCGTATCCAGTTCTCTCATGTTACATGAGTTTACGTGAATCCTGTGGTTTTATCGTTTTGATGGTGGAAGGACTCTTTCCCATCTGGTTTTCCTTATTTTCTACCCAAAAATAGGGTGGCGACTCCGTTCAACGAGCCATCAACCGCACGTGGTGATGCGCTCACACAAACACCTTTCAATTCTCTGTACCTCGGTCCATCTGTCGGTGGGGCCGACGAAAACCCATGGGCTTCCGAGTGATAGCCGGATGAAAGAGAGGGTACAGATTTTTGGCGACTCCGCTGGGGATACTCGCTGCATTTTATCGATTAAGTAGCTCAAACTCTCGCTCGTACGGCTCTTTTTTAGTCAGCCTTTTATTTTTCCGCTAGGATTTTTAACACACTTGTCACATTTGCTAAGCAAAGCTGCTTTCAAATGCATTGAACTGTATCACCCTTTTTTGGTATCCCTACAGATCTTTACGGACCTCTGCGGTTCTCCAGGCACCGTCTCTTCACGGACCTCTACCCTACAGGTTCCGGACCCCGCTGGCTCCCCCTGTCCTGACTCTCTCACAAGCAAGAGCTATGGCCGCCGGTTCCGCTGCAGCTTCCGGATCATCCCCTTCCGTCACCGTGGCAACTTCTATGCCACTGTCCGTGGTCTTCGGCCCACCACCGCCTGTCGTCACCTGGACGAACTTCACCAGGCCCGTCGTTGTTCCTACCGGAACCTCGGACCAACCAAGGGTGCCTAATCTGTCCACCGTTGTAGCATTCAACAATGCCACAGTGCATCCTGCACCGCCGGCTTCTCTGGCTACTGAAGCTGAAGGTAGCAGGCTGGCTCCCACACGGAGCACCGGCCCGTGCTACCAACCCCCCTCGAACACCGAGGGCATAGCAGCGGCCGACGCCTTCCTGCCACCTCAACCGGGACATTTCGAGCAAACCCTCCTGGCTCATCAGTTGGCGCGCTATCAACAACAAGGGATTGGTTCCATAATCCCCCCTAGGCCAACTATCCGTGTCCCAGAGAGGCCACATTTGGAAGAATACGATGTCGTCACTACTCCCATCGTCGACCAATTCGGCCCACCACCGCTCCAGCCGACAGCCACCACAGCTGCCGCCCCGGCGCCCAACCTGCAAGGGCAGCTACTGCAAAGGATAGCTGAACTGGAAGCATCTTTCCGAAGCATAAAATCTGGCCCGCCTAGACCTTCCTGTGCCTTCCAAAATCTCTGTTTCTATTCTGAAGCAACACTCCCTCCCGATTTCAAAATGCTCGAACTGGTCAAATACAACGGGCACAGGGATCCTCGCGCGCACCTCCGGGCTTTCTGTGGAGACATGGCGGCACTACAACACGAGGAGAAGCTCCTCATCCGGCTATTCCAGAAATCTCTCCAAGGACCTGCACTTTCTTGGTACATGTCCTTAGACCTAACGAAGATCTACACCTGGGACCAGCTGGCGTACATATTCCAGGAACAGTACGCATATAACTTGGACCTGGCACCAAAGTTGGAAGATCTCCGTTGCCTTCGCCAATGTGAGAATGAGCCGTTCAGCGGCTATGTCGGCAGGTGGCGGGCCCTGGCATCCCAAATCCGGGAGAAACCTGTGGAAGAAGACTCTCTAGACATAATTGTGCAAGGTGCTCAACCATCACTAGCGGCCCTTTTATGCATTCAGTCGTACTCAACCTTCTCCCAGTTAATCAAAGCTGGTAGCCGCCTGGAAGGATTCTTGAAGTCAGGGAGGTTTTCGGCTCTCCCATTTGGAGCTAGCCCTGGAGGAAATGCACATCCCCGACCACCGGCCCTGGGCGATAACATGGGGAACAACCGCGGCCCCTGAAGGAATGACAATGGCCGTCCGTCTCCCGTAACCGTTGTGGCGGCAACACCACCACCATACCAACCACAACAAGTGTATGCCCCGGCCCAAGAATACCATCCACCGGTAATCACTCCAGTTCAACAGCCGGTCTACACCACCCGAGCAGCCTCGAATCAACAACCTTGGAGGCCCAAGGCTCCACACCCGGCAGCCGCATCCGAGCCGTCGGCCCACCAACAGTGGCAGGTAACGTCCCCGACAACCTCTCGACAAGGAGGAGATCGCCTAGGCGTTAACCAACAACACCCCGATCAACAGCAGCGCGGGCCACGCCTGCCACCCCTGCAACTGCAACAGCCGCACATTACAGAATACATGCCACTTTCTGAACCACTAAGCCAGGTATTCTGCCGGGCCCAGGCACTACTCACGCTTCCCCCTATCAAGCCACCTCCAGCTACTCTTCCTGCCTGGTACAATTCGCAGCAGTACTGCGAATACCACAGGTCCACCGGCCATGCAACAGACCATTGCCGGACGTTGAGACAAGCTATTCAGAGGCTTATCAACTCGAGCACCATTGAGCTTCAACAACCTCCCGTACCCCCAGAGCCGGGCCAACATACCTTCCCAAATCATGCGGGAAACTCCCAGGTCGGTGCTATCTTCCTAGATGCCTGAAAGAGGCACCCACTCGAAGGGTTTCGGCCTACACAGCCGGTTTCTACCTATCCTACCAGGCACAGACAAGGGACAAGAAGATCCCTCCCTTTGGCACGGCCGTTGGATGCAGGAACTCCCAGGCTGAACCCCGCCAACCTCATCCGGCCAGCCAACCATCCGCCAACACTGGAGGAGCTCCGGCCATACTACCAACAACTCCGGACCTCCATCCTCACCATCAGCGGCCACCGGAGAAGGAGGAAGTCTTCAAAGCCTATGCCACAACAAGTGTCATCCCCACCCGTAGGAAAATTCTTCATTCGGGTGGCACCTACGGTTGCCGCATCAAAAGAACCGGTTGCCGCGTCAAGGGAGCCGGTCGCCGGGACGACCACATGGGCTCAGCCCAAGGTAATTCTTTACTCACCTGCTGCCCCAGTCAGGGCAGTCATCCCGGTAGTACCTTCGATCCCCAAAGCCTCAACCGCCGGCTTTGCGCCCACGATCGGCACTTCAGTCGACACGGCCTCTCCAGCGGCTGCGACACTAGCGTCGTTCCAAGCACACCTAGCAAAACAGCTGCTCACCAGGCCCTCCCCTCCGGCCTCGCTCACTTCTGAACAACATAAAGGCAAGGGAATAGAACAGCCGTCTGCATGCACGGCTATAACTAGGTCCGGCCAGGTGTATCAGCCACAGTCGTGCCCCGGAGGAATCTCCATCCCGGGAATAGCAGGACGAACTTCAACCAATAACTGACCACCAGCTGCCGCTTCAACAGGGTCGGTGGCCGCCTCCTCAGCACCGACCATCCAGTTGCAGTCGCTCTCAGACCTGTCAATCCAGCTGCAAGGGATACGGGCTGACATCTCCCTATGGGATTTGCTCCGATCCTCTACTAAGCACCGGGAAACTCTCCTCAAAGCGCTACAGGTAGCAAAAGTAGACCAAGGTCTCGCTCCCGGGGCCATAGAAGGAATGGTGGCCATAGTAACAGTCCCCTCTTTCATCTACTTCTTAGATCTAAACCTCTCACCGGTCGGGACCAACCACAACCTGTCCCTGTACATTCGGGTGCAATACAAGGACCTCTATATCCCCATGGTAATGATCGACGATGGATCTAGGCTAAACCTTTGCCCGCTACAAGTCCTGCACAAGCTGGGAATCAAAGAGCAAGATTTGCTCCCCACCGACCGGGTGATGAGAGGGTTCGACGGCACTCTGCACGAAGCCAAAGGTGAAGTCATCCTCCCCCTAGTCATCGGACCAGCCACCTTCAAAGTTCCTGTGCACGTGGTAGACATTCCCCCAAGCTACAATCTTATCCTGGGTTGCCCATTTCTCCACCAGAATTCCATCTTGCCTTCCACCCTTCATAGGATGCTTAAGTTCCTATGGAAAGGGGAGGTCATCGTCATACTGGCAGAAAATTACTACCACCCAGGACAATCTGTAGCAGCTGAGGCATCAACCAGGACACCCCACTCGACACCAGAACAAGCTACCTCCTCACCTCCGGAATTCCAGAACCCAAATGGTTATGACTATCTGTCCAGACGAATGGAGCCTTGTGAAGACAACCCACAACCAGATCAAGAGCCAGAAGACGGCCTGCTGCAACTGTTCGGAGAATCTCCGGTGTGCACCGGGGACCCAACTCTTCACCAACCTCCCTCGCCAGTGCCAATCCTACAGGGAGGAACTTCAGAAATGGATGTAGCGTCCGACTGGTTTGTACAGGGAAAGGAGATGACAAGGTGCGCTCCTTCCCCCTCTATTTCAAACTAGCACAGCAGCACCCACCTGATGACCTAGGTGGGAACACTCCAGGCTTGCAGGTCATCAACATTAGAAGGCAAGCCTGATGGTTTCCGCGCAACTCACGCTGGAACTCGCTCCTTCAACGACAGGGCTTGGCATCCCATGCACAAGTGCGCCAGCAGCTGCGTCCTCAGCAGCCACTGACTTGGCAACCCGATCAAGTCAACCGGGACTTGGCAATCATACCAAGTCTCTTGCTTGACACAGCAAACCACCAATCCCTCGGGCACCGACTAGATCAGCCGGAAACCGTCAACCACCAACGAGGGACCTGCATCATGAAGACAGGATAGCTAGCCTACTCAGTCTGGGCAACATCTTTCAAAATGCTGGCCAACACTCCGGGACAGAACTAGGGGCATTCTGCCCCTCCCCTCAAGCCAGTAAACAAGACCGGCCTGTTGCATTCTCTTCTGAAACTTCACCCGGTTTCCGCCTCCCGTCTACTTGGCAGCCGGTTCCTCCCACTAAGGCAAAACTAGGGGCATTCTGCCCCTCACTCTCTGTGGATGCTTGGCGACCAGAACAACAGATGGGGCTCGACAACACAACACCTCGGGTGGACGAGCACGGCAAGCCCATCATCGTCCCCTTTGAAGCACCGCGTACGTCCGTCACTACCTCGAACTGGCAGCTGGTTCACCTACCCGGCACCCAGCCAGAAAACCACGGGCACCGCTCCCGCCAAAACTATCATCCAGCACCCTTCCAGCTCAAAGGTCAACAAGCCGCTGGAGATGCTAACGGCCCTTACTTGCAAAGCCAAGAATCCGAAGAAGAAGACCCGTGGGTTCAACCACCCGAGTCTACAGGCATAGCATCTACGAATGAAATTGAACTTGTAAACCTTGGGGATGAACAACACAGAAAAGAAATGAAAATTAGCAAAGAGGTTCCCGAGCCCTACCGGCAACAACTCCTCACACTCCTGCATGAATTTGTGGAGGTGTTTGCATGGGATTATGAAGACATGC
>JAMKPZ010004003.1:0-23248 GCA_024699675.1 Amphibolis antarctica | reverse complement strand
TTAAATATTAAATTTGATTATTCTAAAATGTATAAGTGATTACTTTAGTTTGTTCTAAAATTTCATGTAGAAATTCATAGTTTAAGCCTTTATTGTGAACTTTCATGATTTGACCAACATTTCCGTTGAACTCCAATGTGTTCTTTTATTAATGGACCAAAGTTGAATTCCATGAATGATATAATCATGTAGCCGTAGATAATTAAGAACTAAACACACATCATGTTTCATTCTGTACTTAACCAGCATATTCTCATTTCATAATAATAGAGTTATTTGTTTCTCTCATCATAAAACATTTCATAATAAATCAATTTTTAAAATTTAGGTTAAGATTCACATAATCATATGGACTCTCTTCAATCATATTTTTCAGGTATGCAGAAACTAATGAACTTCTCTGATGGTGTGCGGGAGTCACTTAGACGCCTTTCAAGTGTCACTTGGATTGCTGATGAATTGCTTAAAGTTGCTGACTGTTTTATTCCAACTAAACCGGTTCGTTCACACACAAAATCACTCTTCGACCACTCTATTTGTATCATTCTTTTTTCAGTTGTGGGTGCACCAAAAATATGTTACATGTTTGATAATACCACTGTTGTCAACTTGATTGCTAGTAACAGTAGTAGTTAGTGAAGTTACTACTTTATGATAGACTACAGTGTGGTTTCTTTTGTTGAATTGGGAAGGGTTTCTATAGAAGCATAAATTCAGAGCAGTGATGGAGAGATAAGAGAACTTATGTAGCATATATTCTTTGGAAGTATAATTTTATTAAGAATGTGACTTCGTACACAAGGTACTTTAATTTTCTACCACGGTTCCCAGTCCCACCACTTCGATTTCAATCGTTATAGGGAGCATCTCTTCATTATATGTTGGAAAATAATATCTTTGCAATGAACATGCCAAAAAATCACTTTAAGTGAAGTACATTTTTCTGTTATCAAACTTAAAAGAAACAAGAAATATATCACGATTTATGCTTCTTTATTTTCAGAAGCAGATGCAGATTTTGATTCATGTTTGATCATTGAGCAGTGACATCCTTAGAACTCCCCTTCATTAACATAAAAACATCATATGGTAAACTTATATTTTTCTGTAGAAGCCTGGTCAAATTTAGTGGAAGATTTTACCTTTTGAATTGTGTTATTTGTGCTAATGCTATTTTTAAATTGATTCTGCAAGAACAGCATGTCTCATGCGTGCATACTCAAATCCTGGAAGCTGGTAAAGTTGGCAGTGGAGCTGCAACAGCTTTGGTTTTCTACAAGGGACATCTTTATGGGGGCTATGCGGATGGTTCAATTAAGGTATGGTGTTTGTATTGGCTCTTTGATATAATTGGTCTTGACAGTCATGCCCACCCTCTCACAAGTTGAGGTAACATGGCTTGACATAGTCAATATGATGAATGATACTTGTTTGCGGCCACACCAGTTGTGTTTTTCCTTGGCTGATGAAGCAAAAAGCTTTATTGACATTAAAAATGGGAAGTATGTTTACCTAGTCATATTGTGAAAGATAACATCAATGTTGAGTTGACATAGGTCTGGGACGTCAAAGGACAAACTTCAAAGCTTGTCTATGAGGTGAAGGAGCACAAGAAGCCTGTTACTTGCTTTACACTTTTTGAACCTGGGGACAGCCTCCTCAGTGGATCGATAGATAAAACTCTCAAGGTAAGCTACTTTTTTTCCTTTTATAATTGCTTTTATCAACTAGTGAATAGGATTGGCATCAGGACATGTCTGCTAAGGCTAGTTACCTTAACCTTTTCAAAGTACATTTGTCCTTAATGGATGGAAATAGCATCATGGCGGAATTTCTCCATTCACAGGTTTGGCAAATTTTACAAAAGAAATTGGAGTGTTTGGAAACAATAGAGATGAAGGAACCAGTCCACAAAATAAGCACCCATGGTGATAGGATTTTTGTAGTTTCCAAGGGACGAGGACTAAAGGTAAATGAGATTTCCCTTTAATTAGAAACTTAGAATCCCCATATATTTAATGTTTCATATAGAAAAAGAGTATTTATCTATTGACATCTTACTTTGAAAAGCTCTAATATGCCTTTAGTTGAATGGAAATTGTTATGTAGAGCATGAAAGTGATTTTTATTTGGTGGGTTTTGCCTTTCAGGTCTATCGGGCATCAATGCAGACTGAAAGTATTTGTAAGAGCAAAACTGTGAGGTGTTTAGCTGTAAGTCGGGGTAAAGTGTATGTTGGGTGTGCTGATTCAAGCATACAGGTTTGTTGAACCAGCAGTCATTTAAATAATCATTTTTCTATATAGAAACGTATTAATAAGTTTGTTACCCTTACTGCAGGGGTTCGATCTAATGGACAATCGGGACCAGGAGATCAAGGCACCCTCAAGTCTCTGGAGGCTACAAAACAAAGCTATTAGTTCAATATATGTGTACAAATACTGGCTGTATAGTGCAGGGGCAAGTGTTGAAGAGTCAGATATCAAGGTTTGATTTAGACGTCCTAAAGCTAGTAACAAATTAATATACATAATTCTATTTGACAGTAAAAATATGCAGGATTGGAGAAGACGAAATAAACCTAAAATTTCAGTAGCCTTGGAAAAAGGCATCAGTGTGCAGGAAATGGCAGTTGTTGAGGACTTCATCTACTTAAATTGCAGCTCATCACCGAGTACTCTTCAGGTGGTTGCTTTCTCTCGGCTGTAGATTCTTACCATCATGATTTTTGTGTTATTTTTCCATCTAGAGTTGCTTTCAAATTTTGAAAATTTTTGTTTTTGCAATTAGATTTGGTTGAGGGGAAAACAGCAAAAGGTAGGGAGGGTATCAGCAGGCAGCAAGATAACGAGTCTTCTAACGATCAATGACATTATCTTGTGTGGCACCGAAACAGGCCTCATTAAAGTAAGTTTCTTTTTACCTCACCTCTTGTCCCCATGTCTATTCTTTCTTTACTCTGATCGTAATTTTTAAATACCTGAGCACATATTACTCGTGCATGCTCTGATGGCAGGGCTGGATCCCTCTCTAACCTGCAACTTACACTAAACAGATGCTAGCAGAACATCCATAGTACTTGTGCATTGTGAAGGTTGTGTAAATATATAGTTCAATTTCGCATACATTGTTGTCAACAAGTAATCATCACCAGCGCAATGATTCATGAAAAGGAGAATCCCAAGCAGATCCATGCTGCACCTCTCCTTGGTCAAGATCTGTAAAAAAACAGTAGCAGTTAAATCTTGTGGCACCACTGACAATAACTATCTTGTGCATATGAAATGACTGCCGAGACTTGTTCCAATTGTAAACAAGTTAATCAATGACAATGATTGTATTCCATTTTTTTTTTTTTGGGGTGCGTTTCATAATGAAAAGATTCTACTTCTTATAAATTTTTATATATTATTATTGAAGGAGTTTGTGTGCACGAAATTGAAGAAAATTGAATTAAAAAATTTTAATTTTGTCTAATTCAGATATTTGTGCAGATTCTTTGAGATGAGATTTAATTTCTTCGTAGAAATAGATGAAATTTATATGAAAGGAGAGTTCAAAATTTAATTTTAATATTTCTCTTGTGAATCGAGTAGAATTTCTTTCTTCTTTTATAGGATATCTTGTAATTTTTATGTCATTTAAGAAATTTATTGCATTAAATTTTAAAATATCTTTTTTTACTATTTTTAAAATTTAAAAATAAATTTAATTCTGTCTAATTCTGACATATGTATAAATACTAAAATTTTAAATTTTGTTTAATTCTATCAGATGTATAGATATTTTTATGTTGAATTCAATTTTATCTAATTTAATTTTGATTGATAAATAAATTTTTGACAATTGATTTTTGTTTAATTACGTGCCAAATGAACTTATTATATAAATTCTCATTTTATAATTTATCACGTAGTTTCAATTTTATTTATAAAACTACTCTCACTTTCATCTGTAAAATTATTTTCAACTCTCTTGCCTAATTTGTCATGGTTTGAAGACTTTTTTTAAAGTTAATATATAAATGTATAGATTAAATTTTATCTATGAAATCACTACTAAGAAAAGAACAAAAATTCGAAAGTTCAAAATTTACAAAAAAAGACCTTAAAAGAAAAACAGCAGTGAAAAGGAAAGATGGTACACATCATGTTATTTTCTTTTTCAAACATAAGAGGTAATTTGAGTAAATTATCGTACTTAGACACTATTTAGTTTGCACAACTTTAGGTTTCAAGTCATTGTTTAACTTTAATTTGTTCACAAATTAATGTATTTTTTCTTATTTGATAAATAAGAGTTATATTTTTTTACTCCTGAAATTAAAAAAATCATATCAAATACAACCATAGATTTTTCATGTCATACAAACTTCTAAATTTCTTGATATAAAAGTTCGGTGGTGCACAAAATTACCACGATAACAACTACTACAATAGCTATTCTTGTTGTTGATTGATTGTAATAATAGTTCAATTAATTAGAAATAACGATATTATTAATTTTTATTGAAATTTGAATTAAATCCTGTTATTATTATTGTCATAAATAATTATTGTCATAAAATCTAATTCACCTAAATAAAAAAAATCTAGACAAACAAAACACAAATATTAAATTCTGAACCATAATCTTTACTCGTTACGCATCTTCATCGTCGAAAAAAAGCGTGACGAGGCCGATGGCAAACACGTGAATCGATCGCTTACGCCGTTACGCGCCTATAAATGCTTCCCTTGCGTTTCGCAACCTAGACACCTTCTCCTCTCCCTGCTTCACCGACATCGCAGAACGAAGAAGAGTAAGAAGAGGGCGAGAAAATGGTGGACGAGGGAAGCGCTATCGACTTCGGGAGGAACTGGATCGTACAG
This sequence comes from Amphibolis antarctica, assembly GCA_024699675.1. Lineage (NCBI taxonomy): Eukaryota > Viridiplantae > Streptophyta > Magnoliopsida > Alismatales > Cymodoceaceae > Amphibolis > Amphibolis antarctica. Next base: position 18,377 of record JAMKPZ010004003.1, on the reverse strand, counting down.
AACAAGCTCAAGACTGTTGGTAATCTATGAGTTCTGCCTCACAATTTTCAATTTTCACCCTACGGTTCTTTGGTATCTGTTTTCGCTTAGGAACCAGGGTTTCTCCCTGTTTTTCTGTTTCGTTTTCTTTTCTTTTTTTATTTTAATTTTTCTTGTGGCGTGCAAAAAGGGTGTCTTTGGTTGAGCGGCATCACGGGCTCAATTGCATACAACTGGTCCCAGCCCGCCATGAAGACCAGCGTCAAGATCATCCATGCCAGGTATGTCTTCCCAACCCCCCATGCTGGAGGGGGCTTTTCTAGTGATTTAACGATGGATTGGAAAGTACCGTTGTTACGGTTCTTTGATTTTAATAGATGGAAATGGATGCAAACGCTAGTTGATTTTTTAAAGATTGTGTTGTAACATATGAGTTACAACTATTTTACATTTTGAAGTTGTTAAGTATTGTCTTAGTGTGCTGCACCAAAAAAGTCGTGTTTTTGTGGCATTTGGTATGTTTCACCTTGAGTTGCGTTTTTAACGGAACAATGTCGAAATTTTATCTTAAAATCAATTGAGAATAAGTGGAAAGATTTATTGTCATGTAAGCTCAGGTCTAGTTTTTATTTTTACCATTGTGAGACTATTCCAATACTCTCCCTCATTTTTGACCTTTTATTTATATATTTATAAGCATCTATGGGTGAATGTGTGTGAATTGGCATTGATATCATGTTAAAATCTCATCTTAAAATCAATTAACAATGAGTGAAAGGGTTCATTATCATATAAGCTTAGGTTCAAACCTTATTTTAATCAATGTAGAACTATTCCGACAGATTTATTGATAATTTGATGTATATCATATACATTTAGTATTCATGGACATTTTTTTTAAAATGAGATAAAAAAGTTGGTGTGAAAAATAGCTTATAAGAGAGTATTTATCAAAAAGTGAGAAAATTTAGGCTCAAAAACTTTCTTGTAAAAATTCAATCAAAAAAAATACCTATGTTTGTGTGTCTATGACTAGAGAGGAGGAATTGGAGGTTGTAGGGGAGGAACATTGACATTGGGGAGGAGAGGAGGCTTCAACAATGGTTGGTATGTCTTTTGATGGTGCCAATGATGCTTGGAGGCTCTTCTATCAATTTAGATGACAAGGGAGAAAGAGGGAGAGGGAGCTTGGGTGCGAGATGAAAGAGGGAGGGAGGAGAGTCGTTGTGTGTTCTAATTTTAGGGTTATTTGTTTTGCTTATTTGGGCTTTTTTACTCATTTAAATGTTTGAAAATTTTCTTTTACTTTGGCCATCTAGGTGATTTGGGTGACAAATGACTTGGGCGACCTTGGGCAATTCTAGGTGATTACCTTGTTCAACTCTTTGTCTCTCCTTACCATTTGGGTGTTGGGCTGCCACGTCACCTTGCCTAATCGCCTCAAGGTGATAGTGTCTCAATGACATTGCAATTTAAGTAAAATAAAATAATATAATATCATTGTAAAGGATCTACAAATGATGTTCTTGAAAAAATAAATGACGTTCTGTTTCAACTTTTTAAAATATACTTATTGTTTCATTATTATTAATATTATTTTTATCTAAATATAATTACGTCACACAAGCTATCAATTACTATATATAAATAATATAACTTACATGATATAATATTTACTAATTATTTAATATTTTAATGTGTTTAAAATACCTTAAAATCGTTTGTTGAATTATATATATAAGATTAGGAGATTTTCAAGTCAAACTAAACTCTAAACCTTGAAAAATCAAACCAAACCTTCAAAAATAGTTTGACTAATTGGCTTGACCAATTTGGATGCCTATCCCTACCCTTGTCCTACACTTTTAGTAAATTACCATGGTATGCCAACAATGCCATAAATTGTGTTATTATTATTATTATTTTGTTAAACAAGAGGTGGGGGCCTAAAATAAGAGATACAAGAGGGAAGGACTAGGCCAAAGCCCCTTTGATAAAATAAGCATTATCTCAACTGCAGAGAAGGAAATTTTAACATATCCATTTTCCAAGCATTAGTTATAGTCCGTGGAGCATTGGAAAAGGAGCTGTAAGTCTTCTCAAGTCTTCATGCTCCTGTACATTACGTCTCTTTTGCCAAAGCATCAGCTAATTGATTTTGTTCCTTGTATATATGTTGGACAGATTTAGTCATTCTAACCATACTTGATAGCTGATTCCAAAATGCCTTATTTTTGCATGTCCATGATTTCTTTTTAGTCCTACTCCACCTCAATCATATTAAGATCAATGTTAGCCTCCATGCACATTCACAGGCCATCAAAAAAAAACACAAAGTTCAGCAGCAGCAATCCACAAGTGCAGGTAGCAAGTAGAGAAAGCCGTGACCAATTTCCCTTGCTTGTTTTGGACTGCACCTGCACTACTTGCTTGTAAGGAAATAGATGAGCTGCATCAGTTTAATCCAACTGAACCATACAAGATAGGCCCAGTCCTGCACATAACATCTGAAACTAAATCTGGATATCACCATTCACTCTTTGGCCAGTATAGTATTTGCTGGTAGGAAAATACCATAATAAGTCTTGAGTCCATTGATGGAGTCTTAGTAGAATGCTCATAAAGGATCCTTTATTGTTACCTACCTTGCATCTCTCCTTCCTAGATCTTCTTCAAGAGAAAGGTTGGTTTTTTACCTCCTTTTTGAAGAATGTTAAGTTCTGTTGTTTTCCAGATTTCCTGTATGATATGAACTTCAAGTATGTTATCGAACCAAGTTCATCCCAAGGTAGCTCATCCTCCAAAGAAGATATGATCCATCAAATCAAGGTTTTTATCACGGAGCAGCACACAGACATTGAATCCATTTAATACCACATTTCATCAAATTTTCTTTGTCGGAAGACCATTATGGAAATATCTCTAAAGGAAAAAAAAAATCTTCAAAGTTAAGAATTTACCCTAAATATTGCTGTCCCATGCCTTTGGATCAGATTTATGCCGAAAAGTCTCCCAAGCTGTTTTCACTGAGATTGTGCCATCTTTTGCCATAACCAATCAAAATTGTCCACTTCGTTACATACTTTCAGCAGCCCATCTCTGATTTCTTGTTCCTGTCAGCCAAGATCCCGCTGGGAAGCCAGAATTGTGTTATTTGTAATTAGATGGGAATTTGTCATGTGAGATGTCTAAATTGTTAAATATCCAAGTATTGGTGACTTATCTTCCACCTAACCGTGTTTAAATGAAAATTCTTAAGCCTTAAACGAACTGATTTCATTTTCTTTCTCCTCTATGTATACCTTGCAGGCTTCATGCCCAGGCACTGACACTGGTTGCTCTAGCAGGAGCTGCTGTTGTTGAATACTACGACCGAGAGTATGGACAGAAGGTAGAGAAATATCCCAGCTAATTTTTGCAACTGGATATACTTGCACCAAAAATAGAACATACTACACAAAAATAAGACAGAGTACTGCTATAATGCATCATCAACTTCTGGCTCTGAAACCATAATTTCAAACTTCAAAAAATGTCACATGAGGGGCACTAATCTTGTTTTTGCCTCACTTTTTTGTGTTTGGTTGACATCTTAGTTGTGGTTTTGGTTCTACATTCATTGCTCATTCTCCTTGGATATTTGGGAATTGTTGCTTGGGGAGAATGCAGACCTATCAGTTATGTGTGATGCTACTCTGAATTATTTGTTGTACTATTGTATTACCCTTTTTACTAGTGTTATCTTTTTGAATGATAAATTGGTCAATGTGCTTGATTGGTGAGGGGATAAGACGTCCAAAAGAAAGTGAACTTCTCCTTTACATGGAGATATGGTTAGATCAAGGAACTTTCACTGGTGGTGTTTGCTCAATTACACCTTGACTAAGGAAGAAGTGTCAGATCAATAAATGATGTATCATGAGAGAGATTGATGTGGCAGAAGCGGAGAAGCTTTCAACAACGAATGATTTTAAGATACTCCTAGTAATGATCACATCATCACAAGATACACTCAAGATCCTTTTGTATCTGTGGAAATGGAAGTAGCTCAATTGGTCTTCCATTTCAGCTTGAAGGAAGAAGATTAGATCTAAACGTGCATGCTTAATGCATTGAGGAAGCAACATGAAAGTAAGATGCATGCTTTTCATAACATGAGACAAGAGCTCTGTTTGTCATGGAAGGCAGGCAAGAGTATTGTATGTTTTGATAATACACAACAGAGGAGACGCTAAGGTAAATACAATCCTAACTTGCATTTTCTCAAGGGATTATACGTACATGAATATGTTTATTAATGTGTATTAATTTTGATTTCAATTTGTTTCTTTTATCAACTGATATTTTTATGGAATACAATTGTTTCTTACGAGTCGTTATTTTAAATGATATTTCTTTGAAATTTTAAATTTTTAATCATGCTAAATTTTAGCACTTCGGCGTTTGGTATATCAATCAACCATTGTTTTTTAAAAAAAATTTAAGATCATGAACTTTAAGAAGACTTAGATTTGTTGTCAAGTTTTTCATTGTGTACCGTTGTATATTTAATAAACAATTTTAATATTTTATAATAAAAATTATTATTATTGTAAATTATATATTTCTTCAAAAAGTGTATTTCACCGGTATCATTTCTAAAACAAATAAATATTAAAAGAGATTTTTTAACTATTAAGATGTTTTTTTAGAGACGGTATCACTGATTAAAGAATGCATTAGAATGTATGGAAAGGCATTCTCTCCTATTATGTGATGTGACTTAGGTAATGTTTGTTTAAGTAGTGAAATTAAGTAAGATGATGTTTATGTTTTTTTTAAAATTACATGATTTATGATATAAATTTTTAAATAGTTGTTGATTTATAATGTTAAAATTGTTTAGTAAAAGTTATTATATATTGTTATAATATACGATAAAAAATAAAATAAATATTAAATAACGTTTAAACAAAACACTCCTTTGCTGTGCTTGTTATATTTTAATGGATTAATGAACGACAAAACTTTCATTCCGACAAATCACAAGTATCGTACCATCGTATCGATATCACAATCGGACCTTACGATTAGCCGGGGCGACCCGTTACGGATGCCGAATAGAAACCACGGGTTTATAATCGGTGCGGTGCTTCGGTTCTCCCCCTCTCCGTTTCATACGCTCGATTGCTGCCTACCTTGTCTGCCACTGCTCGAGTTCGCAAAGTAGCGAGGGGATGCCGGCGGCCGTGGCGGCTACACCGACAGCATCGTCGTCGACGATGGAGCCCGTGGAGCCCCAGTCTCTGAAGAAGCTCAGCTTCAAATCCCTCAAACGGTCCCTCGACCTCTTTCCTCCCATTCACGGTCACTTCGCTCCTCCCAACCCCGAAAGGTTCGTTACGTTCTTTCATCTTACTCATCTCCATCTGAACCTTCTTTTTCATGCACTAGTCATTGTTTCGTACCGGTCAGCCGTGATTGTTTCCGTTCTTTTGTTCTTGCTCCGTTACGGCTAATTCGAATTTTTCCCCGTTCTTGCAGCAAGAGAATCCGAATGAGTTACAAGGTCAGAGGCTTTTCTTGTTCGCGTCGATTTTTCTTTTCTTGGAGAAATGCAGCAGTATTGGAAGAAGTTTTTGTTTCTTTGCTGAGATGCTTAGGTTGCTGTTTGATATCGTGTTTTTATTTCAAAGCTTCACGTGGAGTATGGAGCGGCAAAGCATATGACAAGTAAACATGGTCGAGAAGGTGATCAGCAAGAAGGTGACCAGGCTTCTACTTCTAATGCGCTTGCTTTGCCAGGTATTATCTTATATGCTTTTACATATATGATTGATCGGTAAACATACTCTCTTTTGCCGTTGATAACTGTGTCGCAGCAGCTTGTTTTCTCAAATTGAGTATCAGGGCCTTTGGGTGTAAATTGATTTTGATTAGTTAATTTCACCAGTGTGCATTTCCTCAAAAAAAAACCAGTTAGTATACATTTTGATGAGTTATTTCACCAATGTTTTCCGCAACCGTGAAAACATTGTTCTTGGCTAGGAACCAAATATTTGTACGACAGCATGAGTCGATATAGATCGATTACTTTCTACCTCTCGTGCCTCCGAAAGTCATCTGGATGTAGATCTATATCAAAGAAAAGAGATGGACAAATTTAGAGTTCCAAAGACAGTTAATGATTGTGTTACTGAATTTGCATGATTCTTATATAGGCATCCAAGATTCCAATGATTCTCGGAAAGAAGTTGGACAAAATGCCATCATTCTTCCTCCATCTGTGCAACCAAAAGGCTTGTATGTTCCAGATTCTCTTTATCATGGGTGTTTTTCTTCATCATTGACAGGAGAATGGTTGCAAACATGTTCTATTGGTAAATAAATGACAAAAATTATAAATTCCTTAATTTCAATTGAGTTGCTAACTATGGACTTATTATTTTCAGCAATGATACAAATTTGCCAAGCAAGAGTGGCACTGGATCAGTTGTTTCATTGGCAGGCCCTTCTGAAAGGTAGCATCATTCCTTATGTGATCGTCTTTGGCCATTTGTTTGTTCTTTTGATCAAGGTGTAAAATTGTGTCACTATCCATTTGATAAAGGCGTTTCATGTTTCAGTTTGATTGCCTTGGAATGGTATACATAAAAATGCAATATTGAGCATTAAACTGCTTATTATTAAGCATTAGCTTATAATTTGCATATTGTTTGGTCATTTTTTTGATATTAGTATAAAAGAATGATTCTGATGGTGAGAGGTTGAATTTAGGCTTGGGATTCTACTTTCCTGCAAGGATTAATATTATTCTACTCTTTTTTCATTTCGTGTATGGATCAGGTACATAAGGGAGTATCATAAATTGGAACCATTGGAAAACATGAAGGAAAAATGTTATTGTTGATACATGATCAGTATATTTTGAGGGAAAATGGAACATCAAAATTAAAGATGTTCTCTATCCAATAATACTCAATGCAACTCTTTATAACTTTTTTGCTATAGCAGCAAAAATTCGGGAACAATATGATTCCATCCACACCAGATACACATCTCTTTTGATACCTTCTGACGTTGATGTCATCAGTATCTGTTATTGTCGTACTGCAATCTTCATACACATCTTCATTTTTGCACCATTGTAATTTTTTCTGTACTACTGGTGACAGAGTCAAACCCTAAACTGAATCAAGAGGAAGGTCACAGGCAGCCTTTATAAAAGAATCTTGTGAAACTTTTAGTTTTTATATAAAAAGCAGGAATTCAACCTTATGATCATGTTGATATCTATTGACCCTTTCAAATTTATGAATACCTATATCCATTGCGGTATATATACTATATTTGCATGTGATTTGTATAGTTTTCTGTGAAACTTTTACTTCCAGTTATCCTTTGCTTTTTTGTTGCCATAATATATTTCAATCATTCTACGTGGTAACTAACAATCATTTAACTTGACTTCTCATTTATGAATATGATTAGAATACTAATTTATGGATTCTTTTAGTAATTTAAATTAGGCTGTTATATTTTTCATTCTAAGCTTTTCAGTTTCGGTTAAGCAAAAATGTTGTTGAAGCCACATATTCCACCTCATAAGTCATAATAGTTGAATTGTTATATCATACTAATTTTTTCCCTCCCTTCTCTTTAAAAAGTACTGTGATATGTCATGCAATCAAGAAATTGAAATTTATAAAGGAAAAATATGGAGTTGAACTTGTCCTGTGTAATTTTGGTAAGTTTGAATATATGCTACTTTCTCTGCTCCTCGGTTTAGTGTTTTTTTAAAAAAAATGTTTTCCTTCTATCAACATAATATATATTTTTAAATTTTTATTGTTTCCTAGACGTCAATCCACATCAGCATTGATAGAAAGGACGCCAAGCAGATGGCCTCGTCCAGAATGGCATGCTCCATGGAAAAACTACAGAGTTAGTATTATTTTCCTTCACGTATTTGTTTCATTTATATCTCTCTACGGAAATTCAATTTCAACATGTTATGATGGAGTCATATGAGTTTCTTCACCATACCTACAACACACCATTGACACTCCCTCCTACCGTGTAACTCCACCCATTGATTTTTCCAAGTCAGATGTTGTACAGGAAATTCTCTCCGTGAACCAACACAAGAACCTCCTACGAATATCCATGAAATCAACTCCAGCATGTTGCCTCGTCTTGCATGAATTGACACCCCATATAGAGCCAAACACCATTTGAGGAATTGAGGTCACATCTATTCTTGGGTCATAAAATGAGACCACATTGCCATCAATTAAATCCTCCTTTTGATCCAAAACCTCATCCTTCATTTGCTGGTTTGGCAGTAGAAGGTTGTCTTGCCTATCCAACATTTGTATCAGTCCCTGTCCACATGCTTGCCACATTTTCCGGGAGGTGTTGTGGAAAGCCTTCCAGACCATCCCGTTCCTCCACTTCACCATAACTGCAGTTTGTAGCCTCTCAGCATGTCCACCAAGCTCCTCATCTGCAGGATATGAATGCACATCGAGCTTCTCCTCTTTTCATCACCATTCCTCAAATGAATTTGATAAGAGAGCATCCTTATAGTTGGTGGCATTTCTCACCCTTGCAGCTGGTAGCCAACCCACCATCAACACATCTGTATCGAGCTTAATGCCACCACTATAACTTGAGAAAGAATCAGCTGTGTCCCACTCTCCTACACCCACCCATTCCAGCAATCCTTGCTCCGACGTCCCTTTTTGGAACACTTCAGTCATGTAGTACCCAACTTCAGCTAGCTACCCAGTGTCACCACATCAGCACCTGGGTTTAGGGATTGTTTCCTCTGCCATGCCCACCAATCCTTGTTGACCGTCAATGGTGGCATTGTGGCAAGCTCTGTCTCCTTCTCATCGTGCTCCAGCTCTCCCCTCCAATGTCGGTGACCCAAGCCCTGTTGCCTGATGCTTTGTCTCTTGTCATTCCATATATTTATTTTACTCACTTTCACCTGCTCTTATTTTTTTGATGAACTGAAAGTTAAATGCTTCATTTCATGAAATTTCCATCTGTATAGACAAATAAAAATGCATGCCTCTGGAAAAGACAAGAATTAAAACAACACATATTACCATTTTCAATAAAATACATTAAGACAGTTGAAAATCCCCCCATTGTGGAGAACTGAACTTTACTCCAAAAAAAACAAATTCGATTGCAGCTCACAACCATATACTGCTTACTTTTCATTTATCATCCACTTTTCCCAAGTTTGATTATCAATCTCTGACGATATCATATATGACCTAGTACAGGTTATTATTAGTTCTTATTATGTTCTTAAGAAAGTTTACGAGTTAAGTTTTCTTCTTTCAAGAATTCTTCCTTTCAAATTTTTTATGTATTATCAACTGAATGGATCTAACCAAAGATTTAAATGTATGTAATTTAACCAAAAATTTGATTATAAGTAGAAATATATGGAAAAAAAGATTCATGTGACCAATCCCATGTGGTGAGATTATGACTCAGACTGTTGTTTTATCAACTCAATGGATTTACCTATATTTTTCATGTAATATTTTTAAGTTATGCAGGTTGTTAGTGGTCATCTAGGATGGGTAAGATCTGTTGCAGTTGACCCGAGCAATACTTGGTTCTGCACTGGTTCTGCAGATCGCACAATAAAGGTTTGTTCACAGTTGGCACTAAGAATTTCTCATTAATCAATTAAACCTGATGATGAATTATCTTTTCAAAAAAGGTATTAGACCTAAAAGGACTTGGTTGTCCGTGTTTGTTTTTAAGCTTGTATTTGATTTAATCACATAGCATATTCAGCTGTCTCATTATAAGCATCACACATTTACACCTTATAAGGATGGTATCTATAAAGTTAACGGATTAATGTGCTCTGCTGCCTTCACTGTGTATGGTACTTTTGAAATAAAATTGCTTTTGTCTCCCATTTTGCAGTTATTCTTATCTTATATCAGAAATTTCTGATCTTTATTTTTAAATTAGGAAAGCTTCCAAGTGTGTGTGCTTGTCTAGTTCCACCTCAACATGTCATTTGCAATGTTTTTTGTGGTTTTAGGATCTTTCATAACGTCTAGATAACCAATCTGTCTCTTTGTGAGTCAGATTCGCTAGGCTAACTGGATGTGCTTCTATTGATTGGGTAAGTCAGATGGGTGTCAATTAGATCCCCTCTAATAGTTAAGTCAGATGTGTGTCAATTAGATCCCCTCTAATAGTTAAGTCAGATGCGTGTCAATTAGATCCCCTCTAATAGTTAAGTCAGATGAGTTTAATGAGTGGAGATAAATTAAGTTTGGGTTTCGATTGATGTACTTATGGAGCCATATTTACTGTGATATTTATAATTGAGGGGGAGTAGATGGTAGGTGGGATCTGGGAAGTCATTGTCAACCGTGTGGAGCTAATGTGGTGACATGTCAGCTCGAGCACAGTATCCATACAGTTGGTCGTATGCCACATATGAGATGTATAGTAGTTGTATCATACAATTGCACTCCATGTAAGCATGCTTTGATGGCCTATGGGTTCATTCAACCATGTTGACACCCTCATTCCATAGAGGAATGTTCTCCTAGGAGAACAATGATTTTTACAGTAAACCTTGTGTGAGAGATTTGATTGGGATGGAGGGGATAATAGGGACAGCTGCTTGCGCTGGTAGGTGATTACGTTGTAGCTGGCTTTTAATTCCACTATTTGATTTCTTCTAACGTAGTAGGCATTGCAATGCATTCTTGTTGTTAACATCGGGCTACCATAAATATTTTCACCCAAAAATATTCAACTTAACGTGTTATGATGGATTACATGATAATACAGGATCGATGGATGGTACACAACAATTTTTTTTTTTTGATTTTCAGTCTCTACCAATGATGGAGTGTTGATTTCTTCTTGCAAAATCCTACATCAACTTGTAACAAGAATCGTTTGAAACTCAACCAAATCGTAAACAGTTAAACTTAACAAAAAAAAGAAAATAATGTACTCATACTAATACCACAATAAAAAACTAAAAACCAGTATTCTGATATCTAAAAAACCAGCTAAACACATGATCATTTCATAATAAAACAATAAACAGAATCATAAACTCGTGATTAGGGAACAATAACAATTGAACTTAAGTAAAAATTTGAATACCCATTGAAATTACTACCTGATAAAAAATAAATTTTAGATATAAAAAAGAAGCGTTTGAAATTTTAGTTTTTAAACTTGTCCTCTAACTAATATCATGCTAAACTAAAAACTAAAATCAGTATAAAAATTTCAGTAAAATAAAAAACTAAAAACACAATTATTTCATAACAAAGCACAATAAGAATTTGACTAAAATTTTAAAAATTTACTGAATTTATCAACTAATTTAAAAATAAATTTTAGATGCCAAATGAAGAAAATGAACATACTTAGTGAGATGGTGATATTAAACATAAAATCTATCTTATAGAGCTGAAGATGAAATTATAATATATAGTTGTTTAGTGTTTACTTTTGGAAGAGAAGTTAAATTAACACCTTACTGGAGAAAATGTTTGGGTACCTTGCTATAGTTTGATGTAAAACATTCGAATAGAGTAGCTGGAAATCACCTTCCGAAGTGGACGAACCATTGTAGGCGTAAGACCATGTCAATAAGGCTGGCAGAACCACTAGAAAACTTGCTGGAGCCACCAGCAAAGCTACCAGGGCTGCTTTAGGATTCTCTTCTTCCAAAAAGGGTCTGGGTACCTACATGACACTTGGCCTTAACTAGCCTGATTGATACAATATAGAATAGTTAGTGTCCCAGGGTATATGCTTCTGTGGTCTCAAGTCCTCCACCATTTTGGTGTTCATTTGTTTCACAATAGGAAATGGTGGGTCACCCATGCCCAACTTAACATGCCCGATTAGTATGATATATGATGTGTCCTAGGGAGTACGCTTCTCTGGACTCTCAACTCCTGCATCACCAGTTCACCACTGGAATTCATTGGTTTGACAACAGGAAGTAGTAGTAATGATGGTTTAATTTTTAGAATTTGCCTTTGAAGTCAGGCTGCTTAAGAGAACTTCATACATTGAAATATCATTGACATGCTGGTCTGTTGCTAGAACCTTGGTTTAGAGAGTGTGCAGTTTCCTTAAATTCATTTTAGAAATCTTTCTGTATCTATGCAGGTTTCTGTTCTATATTTCATATTGAACTCCTTGATAGATATAAGATAGACACTGCATTGATGTGGCAACTTCTTCTATATGTATATTTTTTCAATTTTAGTCTTTTGTTGTTGAAGATATGGGATCTGGCAACTGCAAAATTAAAGCTTACACTAACAGGCCACATTGAGCAAATACGTGGTTAGTACCATTCTAATGGTAATCTCATATTATTAGTTCTATTCTTTTATCTTATTAAAGTTTTTTTCTTGATTTTGGGTTTTCTCTAGGTCTTGCCGTAAGCTCAAGACATACTTATTTGTTTTCTGCTGGTGATGATAAACAAGTTAAATGTTGGGACTTAGAACAGAATAAGGTTTATCTATTTCTAATTGTATTCTTCATTATTAAGACGTGACTCTTCTTGATATGCATGCGAACTTCCAAAATAATTGACTGCAGGTGATACGTTCTTATCATGGCCACCTTAGTGGAGTATATTGCTTGGCAATGCACCCTACTCTTGACCTATTGTTCACTGGTGGTCGGGATTCTGTGTGCAGGGTAAGAAGTTAAGACATCGATTATTATTTATTAGCTTATTATAAATAAGCATGTTATTGGTATGCTCTATTCTCTTCCAGGTCTGGGATATTCGGACCAAGGCTATGGTTTTTGCATTGACTGGGCACAACCACACCGTCTGCTCTGTTTTTACACGACCAATGGTAAGGCAATCTATATTATAAGACAGGTTTATTTACATTAACAAGCTAGTTATGGTCTTTAGATGACTTGAACGTGAATGTCATACGTACTTCTGATGGCTATAATATACTTATAAAGTAGCAAGGGTGCCATTTATTTAATAATAATAAATGCAATTATGCCTTTGTATTTTTCTTCTTTACTGAACTAAAAACTGAATTATATTAAGATATATACCAACTAGCCTCCCAGCTAAAAATTAAATAATATCAAAATATTTTAAAAAATAACATCTTCACATCAAAATAAACACATTAATATCATTTCATCAATGTGGAGCCACCATCGCTGCAGGCATCAACACAAGGTTATAATGTACGTATTCATTATAGCATTTAAGATAAACATATAGATTTAAACTTCAAATAAGTCATACCTAAACAAAATGAAATTTAAGAGAATAATAACGTCTTGTATACTTTCAGGTCTTAATGCAGAAAATAATATAAAATCTTAATTTATACTAAATTACTAATGACCATATAGAACATTGACAAGAATCCTTTATAGTTGTCAAGGATAATAGAAAGGGAAAGATTGTATTACTAGGATAACGAGATTTTTATTTATAAAGATTACATAATGTTAGAGTTTATGTATAAGAGTAATTTATGTCGTAAGTTTAGTTTCACATTGATTAGTGTTTTTGTCATGTCTATGTAGTCTCTATATAAAAATGTTTTATCTTAGTTAATGATGCATCTAATTTTCCACCTATCTTCTTCTTATTTTTCCACATGGTATCAGAACTTTAGGTTTTAAGAGTCTTACTTAAAGAAAAGAACCTAGGTAGGAGGAGGGAATTTAACCATCACCCTCCAGCCAACCACTTGAGGCTGCCTCTTTCTTCATCCCCAATCTGTCTCTCTCCCAGTCCTGTAGTCCCTCCCTTTTGGTAAAACCTTTAACTCTATTGGGCAAACTCTTTCATCTAGCAACTCTGGCTCGTTGAAGGTACCCACACATAGAAGAGGCGACTCGATTATTGCTTAGACAATGTGCATGGAAGAGGTAACTCCTCTGTTACGTTGTCTTGTGTAGGTGACTCTGACAAGTGACTCCTTCGTTGCAACTCTTTGCAATGATCATTTAGTGCATGCAACTCCTACAAGCTTTGCCACCTACAACCTCTTTCACTACATAGACAAGCTCTTCTACAATTCGTGTGGCTCTCCTCTTTCGCCATACATCACATGAGCCTCTTTGTCACTACCTCTCTTACGATGACTCTCTATGTGCCATAGCTCCTACAAGGTGACCCTTTTTTAGCTCTTTCCTAGAGTTCACTGGCAATTCTCCTCCCAGATCCAACAATTCTTCCATTAATCCTTCTTTTCCTCTCTCACATGCCTCCATCTTCTTTTGTTTGTCGTTCTTGCACCCATTAGGGCTATGGGCGGATGGTTGTAGATAAGGGGAGAGGACAAAGGAGAAGGAAAGAAAAGAGAAAAAAAAAAAAAAGGAAAAAATGGAGCATGGGTAGGTGTTTAAAAAAAAGAGGAGAAAGAGAAAGGAAAAATGATAGTATAAAGAAAATATGGCGAAAGCTAAAAAAAATTAAAAAATTATGAAAAGGGGAAAAAAGTTAGAAAAATGTTCAATATTCTATTATCTATCATCCAACCTTTTTTTTAGAGTTTATAGATACCTCACATTAAAAATTTATATTCCTTTTAGGGTTTATGAATACCTTACATTGAAAATTCATACTCTTTTAGGATTTATGAGATACCTGATCTCAAAAATAGAATCTACACTATTTTTGAGATTTGTAGAACATCTTATATTAACATTCTACATTAAATTTTTTTTATTGGATGATTAATAAAAATTGTATTTGTAGGAATATATGTCTTAAGTCTTTTAGTATATTTACTTTTACTATATTGCTAGTACTTTTAAATTTTTGTTTGTTGAATATCTCCTTATTAATTTGTTATGTATGAGTCAATTGCAAGTTAGATGTTCCAACTTTAGGGGGAGTATTAGAGTTTCTTAATTTATGTGTTTAATTCTACATTGGTTAGTATTTTTTTTCATAGACTCTATATAAAGAAGCTTTATCTCTGTTAATGATTTAGTGTTTTTTGTCATGTCTATCTAATATTCCACCTATATTCTTCTTGTTATTTCTTTACACATAACATGCACTAGAGAACTTTCACCACCATGGGAATAAACCCATACATACTCTAAACCATAATACATCATTTATTTCAACACTCCCTTCAAGTTGGAGTATCCAATTTGATACAAATTTAAAACACAACTCGAAAAAGTTGCTTGTACGAGCTTAAGTTATGAGAGAGGTTATTGGTGCTTGAGAGAGTGGTGAAGAAAGCCACTTGTAGGAGTTGTGATGAAGAGAGTTGCTTGCAGGAGTTGCATCAATGGGGGGAGTTGTAGTGATGGAGAGGCTCATCCAATGGAGTTGTATGGCACAAGGTGCAGAAAAGATGAAACTGCGAGTGGTGGCAATGGTTGTAGGGCATTAGGGTTTGAGAAAGAGAGAGAAGTGGAGAATCAGCCAACTAGTGGGGCATAACTAGGATTTTCCTTTATTAGATTTTCAAAACATATAACTTTGATACTATGGGCTTGTTTGTGCACCTAAAATTTTTTTCTTGGAAAGTTAGGTAAATTTGGAAAAAAGTTTTCATAGCAAATTAAGAAAATCATTTCCTAACATTTGTGCATGTCACAAAAAATGTTTTTCGAGTGTTTATGTATATAATAACATAAAAGTTATCAAATGTTTGGAGAACCACAATTGAAAGTAAAAAAGTTAGGAATTGCATCCAACATCTAGTTAATTAGTATACTATTTTTTTAATCAATTTACCATTTGTTGAATGGTCAAGTGGATCGTTACACAACTAAAGTATCTTGATCACAAATGCCTTAATCTATGACAAAATTGATATACCAATTTTGCTTAAAAGAGTAGCTACAAACGAAGGGATGAAGGGAAAGAATGCAGACGAAAGAGAAATGTCACTCATTGATGTTGAGGGTTTGTTGACATCACTTGTAGATGTCGAGGGTTTGTTGATGGAGCTTGCGAAGAAAAGGATGGAGCTTGTGGAGGTCGCCAATTGCAATCAACAAGTGGGGTTCGACAACGCTAGGATGCACAACGAGGAAAAAGAGTGCTTGGTGGAAAGAGAGCTCAATAGGGAATGAGGGTTGTGGAATGCACAATGCGTAAGAGTAGTTTGGGAAAAAAATTTCATAGGATTCAAGGTTTGAATTTTTTTTCCCTGATGGTATGAGTACTTGTTACAAATGAGGAAAATACCTATTTTCCTAATGTACCAAATGCCAGAAAAATTGGGAAGAGTTTTTCCAAGCAAAAGCTTCCCTATGTCAAGAATCTAAGGTCTCGTTTGGGCCAACTCTTGTCAGTTCCAGTAGTTGTATGGAGTTGAAATTGAAGTTAGTTTTGTGAACAGAGTTGAAATTGAAGTTAGTTTTGTGAACAGAGTTGAAATTGAAGTTAGTTTTGTGAACAGAGTTGAAATTGAAGTTAGTTTTGTGAACAGAGTTGAATCTACATAGTAATTAAGGTGGTAATAATTTATATATTAAAATTTGTACAGTAATAATGATGTTAAGAGTGATTTTAGGAGTCGACTTCAAATGAAGCCTAAGATAACATACTATTTATAAATGTTATATAACATACACAAGATGACTTTAACCAATGTAGGACTAAATTCACATTCACAAATCCATAACACATCATTTACTTCGACAATAGCAAAAAGGGGTTCAGTGGACTAAAATAAAATATAAAATAAGAAAAAAAAAAGTGATTAACATATAAAGACCTTGCTTATACCTTGTTTATGCAATTATTATGGTTCTTATTTGTGTTAATATGCTCTTCACTTAGTCATACAATTCTTATAAATGATCCTTGTGATTCTTACAAGTTACAAGGTATTCTTGTACGCCTATATGATTCTCATGTGTTTATATGTTGTACAGTAGGCCCTTTTATGGTTAAGTCAGGTTTGCCCTTGATTTTGAAGGTTTATACACGTTAGAAGCCTGTTTCTTTTTCAGGATCCACAGGTTATAACTGGTTCTCATGATACAACAATCAAGTTCTGGGATCTTGCGGCTGGTAGATTTCTGGTTTACTTTTTCTTGAAGTTTTTTCTAATTACTTTTACACCCTAAGGCATTTTTTTCTTTCAGGGAAGACAATGCTTACTCTCACCCATCACAAAAAATCTGTGCGAGCTATGGCTCAGCATCCTCAAGAGTATGTGTAATTTCCATTCCTTGTTTTTTCCTCAGGAGCATGTGAATTTCCTTTCTGTGTTTTTTATCTACCAGCATCCATCACTTTGATTTATTTCTAGTAATTTTTGAAATATTTATTGTAGTTTACTACTTACCTGCAGCATCCATCACCTGCAGTTTTGCCTGTTATAATATTTTTCATTGTCCTTTCATGAATCACAGACAAAGCTTTACTTCAGCATCAGCTGAAAATGTAAAAAAATTCAAGCTTCCAAAAGGGGAATTTTTGCATAACATGCTGTAAGTATTGAATGCGTCTTGGTCTCTCTATGTTTAATAATTTTTTTCTTGATAGAGATTTACGATGTGCTCTATCATATAAGTACATTACTTGCACATTTTGGATTTGTCAATCGTCCCTTTGCCTTATTATTCAAGTCCGTGGTATATTTTCATTCCAATTTGTGAAGTATTTGTTCACAAGATAGGGTTTTCATTGTAGTGCCAACCGTTCCTCACTTCGGTAATGCTTGTTATGATTGTAGAATATTTGTTCAATACTAAAGGTTGATGACAACGTAACAAGCCTTTAAAATCCTCTGGATGAAAGGCAAGAACTAGACCAGTTGAAATGAGGAGGAGATGAAAAGATACAATATTAAACAAAGAGCCATTTGTTGATATTATCAAAATGCCAAGTATTTACCACTTTCCATTACAAATGATTCTGAAGCTTCATGATTCTGATACGGGCTTAGGCTAAATTACTCTACTGTTACAATCAGTTGAAAACTGTGATTACAATGAGAAGATGTGTAAAATTCCTTTAATGCTTAAACAAGAATTTTCCCATCCTTACAAAACTGTTGCAATATGCATGCATTTTTCTATGGATCTATTTGGATAACAAGGGTGAAAAGACCCAAAAAAAAAGGAGATGTGAAGAGAAGAATGAACCACTATCTCTGTCTCATGTTTTTTGCATTTACGAGAAAACAATTGAGAGGAAATATGGTTTTTCCTGCATAGGAAAATTAGTAACAAATTTTGAATTGACGATTTATTTGAGGGCATTATTTTAATCAAATATTTGCAAATATATGTTTTCTCCATTTACTAAATTATGCATTGATGATCAGAATGAAATATAATGATGATAAATTTTAATAATTAATATGCTATTATTCTTCACATTTTCCAAAAATGTATGATCCCTATCTTTCGTTCTC
>JAMKPZ010004001.1:0-25175 GCA_024699675.1 Amphibolis antarctica | reverse complement strand
TGCAAAGATGAAGATCAACAACAACATCGACTGCAGAAATTAGTGAGTCCGAGTCCGATCGATCAAATGCCCTAGCTAGCTTGGTGTAAGTACTAGTAGTCGGTTTTGAAAGGTCGGTAGACCTGGAGATCGGTCACGACTCCGGCGATGGAACCGGCGGCGGCGGCAATGGAAATGACGAAGCAAGCCATGCTGAGCATCTGCAGGCACACCCATCTGGTGCTCCACTTGGGTACCTTCTTCTGCGCAATGTACATCTCTATGGGGAAGAAGACGGTGAGGGGCCAGAACCCTAGGGCACCCAGGATGCCCACCACGTCGTTGAAGAAAGGGAGGAGCATGGAGACGACGGTGGTGACCACCACGAAGGCCGTTCGCCAGACCAGGCGGAAGAGGTTGAGCTTGATGGGGGAAGCGCCGGAGCAGGGGCTGGGGATGTCGAACTCCTTGGCGATGAACTCCGACCTGGGCCACCGACTGAGCGCCCACGTCTCGATGAAGGCGAAGAGGGGTTGGCAGAAGACTTGGTAGGCGCCGACGAGGTGGACCACGATCGCGACGTTGGCGATGTCCAGCAGCCAGTAGGGGTTGTAGAAGCCGAATCCGGTCAGGAGGTTGCCGGGCGCGTCATCACCGAAGGCGGCGTACCCGAAGCAACCGCACGCCATGTAGAACACCGTCGTCACCGCCACGCTGATCATCGTCGCCCTCTTCATCGTCTTCGCCTCCGACGGCGGCGACCTCACCGTGTCCTGCAATTTCCCGGTGCCCTCCACTCATCAGCCCCCACATATACATACATACATATATATATATATATATATATCTAGAGTTTAATGTTTCCACAGAAGTTTTATAAGATCAAAAATTAATGACTGATGATGAAAAGAGAGTGTGTTTGAACAAAAATAATGATTAAAAAATTTATTTAATTAGGTATATGATAAAAATAATATATATAACCATTAAATGATATTTTAATGATTAAAAAAATTATTACAATTTATTTATTTTAACTTTAATTTTTTTTAATAAGTATGTTAAGATTGTATCAATAAAATCTTAACAGGATTTTCTTGACTAGAGTTTTATTCTAACATCTTAAAATCTTAAAAAATCATTATTTCAATAGAAGATTCGTTTGTTTATTAAATTTTAATTTTAATAATTATAAAAAATTAAAATTAAAAATAATTTTATAAATAATAATAAAATTATATAATAAATTATAAGATAAAAATTTATATAATAACGATAATATATAAGAATTTACGTAAAACTTTATCATCTTGAAAAAATAAAAATAAGATATATATATATATATATGATAAAAAATATTTATTAATCAGTCACCTGAATCTCGATGAGAATGACGGAGTAGGAGTAGGCGAAGGCGATGTCGCCGAAGGCCTGCAAGCTCCTCCAAATCTTCTGGGTCTCGGAGATGGCGCCGATGCTGACGCCGGTCATGCTGCCCTTGACGCCGCCGTTGGCTGCACGGGGCACATGGAGAAGCAGGAGGGTCAGGTGGGTGATGGATGAAGAGGCGGTGCGGTGGGTGGTGCCCTGTTGTATGGTAGGACGCGTACCTGCAACTTGGAGGATGCCAAGGAGCAGTCCGATGAAGGAGTAAGTGAAGGACATGACGGCGGCGACGATCGAGAGCCACCAGATGTCGTCGAAGTTGGGGATTTGGGAGAAGAGGACCTCCACCACTCCGAAGAGGATCATGTACGGGTTGCTGGAGGCGTGGCAGGGGCTGTTGTCGCCTTTGGAGTGGAAGCAATTCGACTTCTTCACGGCCCTGCAGCTCAAGCCAACAACAACGCATGGGCAACGATGGCGGCAGCAGCAACAAAAGAAGAAGAAGAAGAGGAGGAGGAGGAGAAGCAAGGGGTCTCTGGTTTGTGGGCTCACATCATGCTGATGGAAGCTGCAATGGTGTAGCCAATGGCGACGCCAAAGAGGTTCAGGTACTGGATGAATCCACATATCTTCACCTTCACGCCACCTACAAGAACAGAGCAAACAAACCCAACAGCTCGATCTCGTCAGCAAAGAATCAAGCAGCAGCAGTGGTGGGTTGTTTCAGGAAGTGGGTGGTGAACGATCTGGTTACCGAGATTGGAATGGACGGCGTCCATGTAGGTGTAGTTCCTCTTGCCGGAGACAGGGTCGCCGGTCCGGTAGCACTGGGCGAGGAGGCTGGAAGTGTAGCAGATGACAAAGGCGAAGAGCACCATGACGGCAGGCCCTGCGACCCAGCCGAGCTGCCCAACCGCCCACGCAAGAGACAACACGCCGGACCCGATCACGGCGGTTATGATGTGGGCGCTGGCCGTCAGCACCGTCCCTGCGCAAAACAACACCCTCGTCTTCGGTGGGCAGTTAAAAAAGCAAGCACAAAACAGAGAGGTCCCCTGACACCATGGCTACACCTCTAACCTGTTCTTTTCAGCCGGCCGTCGTCGTCGTAGCACTTGGAAACGTCACCCCCGAGCTCCATCGCCGCCACGTCCTCCCTCTGCCCGTACCTCCCATCACCATTCCCTCCCATCCTACCGACAACCACCGAAACAGAGACGAAGCAGAAGCCCCTGAATCCTCTGCAACGGTGGTGGTGGTGGTCTCTGTAGCAGTGGTATACTGCGGATCGGGCCAACGCCAGCAGGTGGGTGGAGGTGGGGAGGAGCGGAGAGGGGACGAGGATGCGATGGAGGAGTGGCGGTGTATATATAGAGACGAACGGCGCATGCCAACACGTGGAGAAGAAGATGGCATTCCCAAGGAGCATGGATGGACATGGAGGTCAACCCATCTCCACCCTCCTCCTCTTCCTCCACGCCGACGCCGAGCTCACATCCATCGTCATCTCTGTCTCCTCCACGCCTCCGCACCTTCCTTCTCAGCTTCTCTCCATGATCCACACATGTCTCCCTGGCTTGTCCCCACACCCAACCCATCTGCTCTGTCTCTCTGTGGTCACAGTCATCAAATTTACCACGCAACAACTGATTCAAACGTCTCCTTTGAAATTAACTTCTAAAAATTACTTTATCATTATTATTATTATTATTACGTAAATTTTTATTACGTAATTATTATGTTATTTTAATCTTAATTAATTTTAATTTTAATTTTAATTTTATTTAACTTTCAAAGTTAACTCTTAAACTCTCCCCAAATGGCTTCAGGTATTGTTATGTCAGGTGGAATCAGTTTCAATAATTATAAAAATTAAAATTAAATATAATAAATGTTAAATTTATATAGTAAATTATATGATAAAAATTTATATATAATAATTTATGTGATAATAACGATGTATGAAAATTTACACGAAATTAAAGTTAAACTTTTAAAGTTATACTAAATAGACATTTCGTTTATTAACTTCATTATATAAATTTTTATACGTAAATTTATACTTTACCATTTATTATACAATTTCAATCTTTTTATTTCACTGCCGTCAACTCAAACTTTACATAAACCGACTCCACGTCACGTTATCAAGCAAAACTTTTGGCATGTGTGTTTACTTAATGTGTTATTTTATAAAATTGATTCTATAAATTTTAATATTAAAATATTATAAATACCTGGTTAAACATTTTCCTTGAACTGAATAAAAAAATACCTCAAAAAAATTGACTAATCCTCGTTAAGTTTCCATCATTAACGTTTTTAAATAAATTTCGTAAATTTTGAACTTTCTTATTAAATAAATTTTGTAAAAAACTTAAATTCCATCGATATAAATCTCTTGTTATTATAAATTATTAAAGTTTTGTAAACAAACAGGGCTTAAAGTTTTAGGAGAAGGAAAAAAAACATATGATTCTGATGGTGCATATATGCACGCAGTCCTCCTGCTCCTCCTCCTGGGAATAAATAAAGCAAGAGGAACGGTAGAAGCAGAAGAAGAATAAGGAGAAGACGAATGATAATTAAAGCAACTTTGCGCTTCTAATCACTTCCGGGAACGGCCACCGGAGACGAAAAGAACGGCTGCCGATGATTGAACGGAGGGTGCATCTTTGACCGCCCTGCCCTTTCCAGCTTGCTAATGCCGCCGACTTATATTCTTGCACGCACTGATCTATTTCAGCACCACCACTTGTGCATGGAATCGAGAAAAATTGAATCGAAAATTTAATTTCGTTTAATTTAAATATTTATATGGATTTTTGTTGACGAAATTTAATTTCTTCACGAAATTCATTTAAAATGAGGGTTTAGAATTTAATTTCAACTTTTCCCTGGTAAATTAAGTGAAATCTCCTATCTACCCTCCTTTCATTAGATATTCTGTAGTTTTTGCATTTCTTAAAAATTCAATAGTTAAATTTTAAAATATATTAATTTTTTACTATTTTTAAAATAAAAAATAAATTTAATTCTATTAATTCTGTTATACGCACAAACACCTCTTCATTAAATTCAATTCATTTCAAATAAAAAATGAATTCTTAACAATTCATTTTCGTTTAATTCTTTATGTACAAACAGATCCTAAATTCTAAATCTTAAGGTTTTGTTTTGTGAGTTTGAAATTTATGTTTTCATAGGTCAATGCGTTTCATAAAGTAAAAAAATTTCTTTCTATTTTACTATCTGACAGTTACAGTGAAATTAAATATCTATTTCTATTACATTATTTGTTAAAATATATACTCTTCGTAGTAAAAATATTTGCAAACTTCATTACCAAATAGAACATAATAAACTTTAAGTCTTAAACTTCTGAACAAAAAAAATTTATTTTATTAGAATAGTCTTACATCGATAAACATAAGAAATGAACTAAACATAATACGTAAAGAATTCTTTTACTTATTATCAATTAATTTTTAAAAATATAATTTCAATATAATATCAAAGTTAGTTCACCTACATTCATCTATATATATACGTTTACTTACAGACAAAAATAAGTTACAAATAACAAGAAGTGTTAGAATAATTTTATATTGATAAATATAATTAGTAAATGAATTAAGTCTAATATACGAAGAATCTCTCTATTCATTGTTAATTGATTTTCAATCGTTTTTATAAAAATGCACATGTACGGTGTGTGAAACGATTCTACGAACCTTTCGCGCATGCGTGCATGAAAACTTATACTTTTTTCCAGATTCTCGATAAATCAACGAGCTTGGTAAATTTTCCATGTATATATGTATATATATTTTTTTTAATATTGATGATAACATTTTTTTGAATTTATAAAAAGTATTACTGATGTCTCATGAAGTGAACGGTTGGTTTCAACCACCTGCAATGCAGTAAAAAAATTAAAGTCAAGATTTCATTTGGTAACAATGTTTCTATTTTTATTTTTATTTTAATTTTACGTAAATTTTTATGTATTAAATTTTTATATATAAATATTTACCTTATAATTAAAATTTAATTCTATTTAATAATAGAATTTAGCTTTCAACTCTCCAGAACAAGAACAACTCATTACTAAATGTACATCAAGTCTTTTGTGGTCTTAATAATAAAACATTAAATGTTCGTTGCAAAGGTCATGAGATACGTAGGATTTAAGATTTAGAATTTATATTTTTTGAATTCAGATCAATCTTTTTTTACATTTGTTTGTTATAACACTACAGAAAATGTCTTGAAGTAACAGACAAAGTCGTCACTATGACACTATTTTGTGATAAAATTTGTCACAATATCTAATGTCACTGTAATATATTGTGTGTGTTTAGTAATAAATAGTTGAAAATTGATCTAGTTTCGTTATTAAATGAAGTTAAATTTTATAATGAATTATAAGATAAAAATTTATATATAAAAATTTGTAAAATGATGATAATACATAAAAATTTATGTATACAAAGTTGAAATTAAAATATTGTTACCAAAGGAAGCCATTTTGATAGACTAATACAACAACTATAAATTGTTCGTTGCATTTTCATAATCATCGTTTAAAAAAAAATCATCGTTTTCGTGTAATTAACTAAATAAATAGATGACAGTCGCAAACATAATTAAGATATTTATGACGTCATGCTATTTATTTTCAAATATATTATTATGCATGAAAAAAAAATGAAAACGCAGGTAGTACAAATTAACGTAAACTTTGAATTTCATTGTATAATGTGTTTAGGAACAGCTTTTTTCAGTTTTGAAAATTGGTGAGTTAATTTTACAAGTTGAAATTACATAATAATTTAGGTGATAAAAATTTATATTTTAAAATTTATATAATAATAATAATATTAATAATAATTTTGAAAGTCAGAAGAAGCTAAAACAAATGAAACTTAACTCTTACTTTTTAAAAAAACTTTTTAAACTATTTTCGTATGTATGCATGCATGCATGTGCGTACGTACTACATATGCATGCCACCTAACGACTAACGTTAATGCGTAGGCGTTAAATGTTGCATGCATGCAACGTGAACGATCAACGTCATTATATTCAAAAGGCAAATATTTATGTATCATTATATCTTAATATTTCTTGTAATATTTACTTGCAGATATTTATTTTAAATATTTTTTTTTCTACTTGATAAATTTTAAATTGATGTGTATAATAATACGATGACGAATATCTAATCGTTTCGCATCTATTCGTTCCGTACGCACCCTTCCGATCTTTTTGTTTCTGTATTCATTGCTTGCAGTATTCTTTGAAGGAGAATGCTAGCATTACAGTTGATTCTCTCTTTATTTCTATCTTGGACGTATGAAATAAGCATATTCGACCTAATCCTATGTTCGATTAAATTCAAATTATGGAATGCCCTTATTACGTTGCGTGCGATAATTTAAGTAATATTTATGTATTTAAAATTAATAAAAAATTATGTAAAATGATGACAATTTTAACATTTTACTTGATTTCCTGTTAATTCTAAATACACAAATTTCACCTTAAGGTTGTAGCTTTCGTAATACTCGATAAATTCATCATTACATCTCATGTATTAAGCTAAGGTCCACTGATTATAAAAAGAAGAAGAGGAGTTTGTAAAAGGCACCATGAGTATATAGGCACTTAGATATTTCTATTTTGAAGAGAGCATAGATGCCTAAAGTCTGCAAGAAGAGTCCATATTATCTTTATAAAACTCAGATTAAGGAAGAGAGATGCTCTCCTATAGGACCTCAATCCAAATCAACGTCTAACGTCCTATAGATGTGAGACCTTAATTATTGTAAATGTTTGATGTTCTACCTCAAACTATCGTAGATGTGAGACTAACCACCAATCAAATATCAATCTTCGCACCTTATTTGACGTTCTCAGTAGGCAAATTGAACACATCACACCACAAGCATCGATGGTTTCTTTCACGCACAGGCATGCACATTGTAAGTCTGTAGGTTCACATAGGATCGAACTAGACTCTGATATCACTTGTAAAATTTAAAAGAAGAATTCATGTTTTTGCCAAAACTCAAATTAAGGGAAGAGAGATTCTCTTCTATATAAGGGCATAGATGCTTACAACAATGATGTTACAAAAACATAATAAATTCATTGGTGAACTTCATATTAGGGTTAAGACACTCTTAACATGAATATTAATACTCTAATCCTATAATATGGTAGTCCAAAAAACTACGGCAAGGTGAAACTTGTGAAAAACGTTACATTAATGAGCGTAAGAATGAAATTTAGATTAATAAATCTCCTCACTAATTGCTAATTGATTTTAAGATGGAATATTTTAAATAGCTTACCTACCTTTACAAACATTTTACCTTATGCCCAATCCAAAAAATGACTACTGAAGCTATACGGGGAGCTTATGGTTAGAGAGAATGCCTCTAGTACCTCTGCCACAGGAGAAAACATTTTGTTCCTCTGTCAATGCAACTGTATGCCTCCATCCACAAGAGAAACTGCACGACTGCACACAGAAAAACATAAATAAGATTGGGATGTAAGGTACAAGAAGTTGAATGAAAACCATCCTATATCGGAACTTGTAAAGCTAAGATTTTTGATCATGCCTCTCCATTGGGAAGTATAACTTGCACGGGAGAGCAGCCAACAACATCATCACCAGCACCAACTTGCCCAAACTGTATAGAAGTGATCAGAAAATGTCTCGGTGTCTAGAGAAGCTAAGGCACCAAATCAATATGTGAACCACGAAGAATTTTTAATTGTAGAGAGCTTACTTATACAATAGTTTTACTTAATAAAGTGAATCCAAGTGCAAGAAACGTATGAGATATAAAAACATAGTCAAGCAATATGATTTCACTTGGACATGCATGTCCGGATAAGATATTAAGATGTATTACTGCTTGAGTAATTAGAGTTGATTTTCCTTCCTCATTATGTTTATATTGCAGATTACTTGCATTCATCAGAAATTTTCTGGAAAATAAATATGGTATAAATTGACTGATTTTCATATTGTGTTGGATCATGGGAGAGAAGCTCAATGTAGATGAATTTCCATCAATTAAAAATAAAAGTGGGTTTCTCTGTACTAAAGGAAACATCTAGAACTCTATTACATGGTTACATTCTTGTTTTAGTAACTGGATAACAACATTACTCATTAAACAAATTATAGCCTAGGTTTGAACACAATAATTGGCACAGTTCCACATCATAAGAATCAAAATCCAAATAATCCTCCTTGGTTGTGAATAGTCTTTATGCCCAAAATCAAAAGAGAAAATGTTTTGTACTAAGTTCCTATAGTGTATGGAGCTACACAAATTTTAGAGGGAAGTAATAGTTAGTAACAATAATTGGAGTAATCAAGGTCAGCAAAGCATATTCTTGGAAAACTTCAATGCAAACTATAAGAGCATGGCATGACACATAAACAAGTTCAACCTAAATTTATTTATATGATTTAATTTATAATACAATAGGCTTGCATTAAAGCATGATCTTGAGTGTTAGGTATGCAGCATTCATTATGTGGGCATGTTAACAAATACAGTAAAACAACCTGAGATATGCAGCTGTAACTTACCACCTCCAAATGTTGAGGAACAAGATGATCCTTCAAGTCTCCATGTCCTAGCTGTCCATATTTACTCAATCAATATGTATGCAGACCACCACAAGACGAAACAGTTATTGTTTAATGCCACCCACATGCAACAAGTAACATTTTTTCCTCTGAGGTTTTGAGCATAATAAAAAATGAGTTAGACAAGTATGAGGTGTTAACCTTTAAGAATACAATACAGAACTGTGAGATTGCACATGATTGTTTCAGAGAATTCCAGGAGAAAAGAACCTTTTTTCCATGAGGAGAGAACAGGGTAGAAGAACAAAACTGGAATAGAAAATTACTCTGAAGCGAGATTCCTGAAATCAGAGTACTTAATCTAACAGTGTCCATGGTTTGGATAGAAACAGCTAACCAAACTATTTTTAATGGTTTAATTTGGTTTAGTGGTATTGTATGATATAGTTTGGTTCATTATTTCTACAATCAATGAGAGCAGCTCAATTTTTGGTTTCTAGTATGATTAGCCAATCTAGAATCGAAATAAATATATTTATTAATATTTTATTTAGTATATAATATATTATACGGGTTTTGCATTTTGACCATTAGATGCTTTGTTTCAATTTTTGCCTTTCATTCTTATCTTTAACAGATGAGAGTATGGTGCAAGACTGCTGGTTATGAACCTATTAATTGTTATTTTATTTAATTTTTTTAATATGTAGTCTCCATGTCAATGTATGCTTGTAAGAAATATCTTTATATTTTATGTTGACAAATATGATTGTGATAGAAACATAGACATATTTATGTTAGTTTTACTCATTAAACATGTTGAATCATACTTTATTTTAAGGTCAGAACCAAGAAGCAAATTCAATTGATTTTTTAAATCATTTAGTTCGATTTGGTTCTGAATTTTTAGAATTGATGGCTATGGTTTGGTTACTAGTTTCTACAAGAACCAAACTGAACCATATACACCCCTAATCACAGAAACCAAGAAACATAAAAAAATCATACTGAACGTGAGGGAACTATCTCCAGCAGGTTGGTTGGTAATGAGATTCCACGGACTATGACGTCCCTCAAACATTAGGTATTTATCTGAGATAACTATAAGAAGCACAAGTTGATATCAAATGTTCATAAAACCTAAGGTAGAGGCTGATTTACAGCATGCAATTGTAAGGTAGGCTGGATTTTGAAATATTAATGCACATGATGGGAAATTGGTATGGATAGTTGGTTAACATACATCAACAGCAGAAACTTTCTCTGGAACAAGACGGTCACATCTGTCTCCTAGACCCAAATTTCCATAATATCCCCAGCCCCATCCATAGAGATCAATCAGTGATTGCTGCAGTATGCTCTGCACTAGCAGCTACCATTTTGATAGCTTTTCCCTACAAGCAAACCCAAGGAAAACATTTTCACTAATACATGGAGCATTACATCAATATGTAACTATTACTTGGCAGAATAACTATGGAGTGGAACATGCAAAATTTTTCCTGATGTTTTTCATCCTTACCATTGCCTCGAAACTGGCCTCATGTGTACAAACAGAAAAGGGAATGAAACAAGCCATCCCCAAGTGAAGATTTGTGTTCCAAGTTTAGAATACACGATTGTATGCTCCGCCCAGCAAGTAATTGATGCTATCTCCCGGTCATCTAATAAACTCACAAATGTTGGCCGAACGCGATCTTCAGCATCTCCATGGCCCAGCTGCCCATCCTCTTTAACATTACCGACTGCACTAGGTCAATTAGCCATGTTACTCTAATCAATTCATTATCAATTGACATGTACTTTGGATTACATTATCAGGAGTAAGCATAAAAAATAATTCCCGGTAAAGCCAATGTGTGATAAAGTGTTTGATTGTGAACAATAACACAATTCAGGGACGATACCATATGGCTCATTTCTTCCAAGATCAGCAAAAGGCCATAAACAAACATAACGTATTTGATACCGAATTTGTGAAACAAGTACAAGGAAAAAGGTTTGAATTCTACATTGAAATAGCAAATTGAGTCTTCAACCGAGAACAAACAAAAAATTTCATCATTCTCCAAACTGAAGAATTTCATATATTTAGGGACAAGCAGTTTACCCCATCCCACAGTTCATCCGAAACAAATAAAAATGCATTATTTTGCACCGTTACTGAAACCACCGAAAACAACAATTTTGGCAATAAACTGCATGTGCATCCACACCCCCAGAAACACACTCCAACGGAACAAAAACCAGCGAAATTCCCATTACTTCTCCCCAATCAATGCAAATCAAACCTAAAAAGAAAACACCCGTGCAAGCCAAATGACCACGCACACCAATGCTACTCTTGATGCAGCGTTGGTAACAAAAAAACAAAAAAAAAAGGATTCCGTTGGCGTTACAGAGCAGGGCAACAAACGGAGTGGCTCGACCCTTCGGAGATGAGCACCACGTGCTGGGGCTCCGGACTCTGCACCTCGTCGGCCACACACGCCCTTCTTCCGCGACCAGCAGGAGAGATTATTTCGTCCGTAAGCAAAAGATCAGGCTGTTCGTGCGGATTACCTGGTGGCAGATCGTAGGAGAGATATTTCGATTTTTGTGCGTCGGGGATCTCGCTCCCGGCTTCCCTCGCGCCGAGCATCGGTTGCTTGCCGACGGGACGACAGACCACTGCAGAGGTCTGCCATCAAACCGCACAATAAAACTTCGTGCTGAAAATTTGGAGAAAAATATACTTAACTTAATATTGAGGTTGAGGTGAGAAATAGAGGTTGAGCTGTAGATCTTTTATCAAAGGCATCGACGTGTATTATCATGTAATTATATTTTTTATTATATTTTATAATATTTTATAATATTATTTATTAAAAAAATTTATTTTGTATTACTTATTAGATTCGATAACTTAAAAATATTATCGTAATTTTAAAAAAATATTATCACGTTAATATAATAAATATTATTTATTATTTTATTACATATTTTATTTATTATTCATCGTAACTTTTAAAAAAATATTATCATCACATTATTATAATAAATATTATACATTATCTTTTACTTATTTTATTTATTATTTATTATAACTTTAAAACATATAATCATAATATTTTTATCATAAATCATGTAATTTTTTTAAAATTACGAAAAAACTCAACTTACTCACGAGAACCCCAACAAACGACGTCGAAAAAGAAATAAAATATATATGAGAAATATGAATTGAGGTGTAAATATTTTATTAAAAAAATAAAATTGAGATAAGAAATGAGGATTGAGGTGTAGACTTCTTATCTGAAAATAAAATTAGTACCTATAGAAAATTAATTTTATAAGTATTTAATCTAATTAGAGAATGCATCAAAATTAATTCTCATCATCTTTTCTCTTTTCTTCTTAAATCTCTTTACCTCGTTCCTTAATTCCAAATTAGAGTACTAAAATTATCAAACTACCTTATTTTAGTGAAAATAATAAAAATTTCAAAAAATGACTTAAGTTTAAACATTTATAAAATCAATTTTTTTATAGATGCTATAAAAGAATTGAGACCCTATTTTAAATATAATATTTATCCTTCATAAATTTTAAACATATATATATATATAATGTCTATGACATTTTTATTATAAATTTTTAAAAATTATATATTTAATTAATTTTTAACATATCATTTTTAACGTAAAACTCATTAAAATATTATTAAAAGAAGAATGATCCATATATGTAAGTCTCAAAAAATTTTGTTCTGATTTGTTTTCCACCATAAACTCTTTTCTAAATCTAATCTTACTCTTATAATCTTATCATTAAAAGCTGAAAACACATTTTTGTTAATTGTACGTAAATTAACTTTTCATATGTGGAGTTTCATTTTAAGTTGAACTCTTCTTCTCGATATTATACTTGAAATATTATTTAACATATCATTTTAATTATGCTTAATATCATATTTTATGGAAAGAGAAAAAGAACATAAGTTTTTTCCTTTTCATGTAAGAAAGTTTATTTTCTATCCGGTAATTATTTTTTTAATTACCAAATATTTATTTAACCTCTTTATATGCAATCACATGAGAATTTATAATTTATTTATTATTTTTATATCATTATGTATTTCACGTAAGTTCTTAAATGATGCACTTCGTTCCTAAGTTGACATCATTAAAGGTCAAAATTGACTTTTTCTTGATACACGTGTTTTCTTTTCTTTTCTTTTTTAAAAAAGACATGTATTTTTTTATAATACACGTCTTCAGAATTACAAATTTCAAGTTTTAATAAAAAATCACAAGTACGATTGATAACGATCAATTATTCGTGTCTGGTTTATTAAACGTGATCGTGACATTGAAAGTTGAGATTATAAAAAACCGATGGTGCCAGCACCTGCTCCACGCCGGAGAACCTTCCAGATGTGCAGCTTTTTTTATCATCGTACGGCTAAGAATTCGTTTGTTTCTTTTAACTTTAACTTGTATAGTTATATCTTAAAATATGTCGTTAATGACTTTTTAATCATCTGCTTAACCTGCCACGGAATCATTAAGTGCTCACAACGCCATGCTTTCCTGTTCGATACAACACATTAAATATAATTGTCATTAATGTTCACGTCATCCTTAAATGTTAGTTAATAATGTGTTGAATTAATGAGTTTTAAAATGTTATTCGGTGATTTCTTATTTTTCTAATAATATCTAATTTTAAATCATTATATATATATATATATATATAGTAGAAGAAGATCAAAGAATGATTTAAGAGACAATGAAAGTAAAATTCAATAGAATAGTAATATATCATAAGAATCTTAACAGAAATATTTACAATTTTTTAATCAATAGAAGTGAAAGGAAGTAGATCATCATTTTAAACATAATACTTTATAGTTGTAAGCTTAGAAATACTAGTTGACAATAAAAGTTACGATATATGTGGAGAATGAAACCAAAGTCTTGTTAATTAAATAAGTTACTGAAAAATTTAAATTATTCAGATTTAATTTAAATCATTAAATTAAGATATCACTAAAAAAGTAACATGTTACTAGATAGCATTTTTCTCTTTTGACAAAAAATAAATGAATAAAAAATGAATGAGATTATTTATATATTTATCAAAATTAGATAAAATTATAAATACAAGTGTTTGTGTATACGTATGAATATAATTAAAAGAATTAAATTGATAAAATGTTAAATAAATTATTTTCAATTTTATAATTTTTATATAAAATAAATATTTCATACACATTTGTAAATATTTTTATAATTTTCAATTTTAAATTTCAAATATTTAATAAACATTTATTTTTGACCGGTAAATGACTTGTAGGCGAAGAGAGGACGATGACAAATGAATTTTTATCAGGTCTTTTGTACTGAGATCCTTAGATATTTATTTCTCATGAATTTTGTTAACATAAATATATTTATTTATGAAAATTAAATTTTGACCAATTCAATTTCCATGCGATGAACAAATCTTAAGGAAAAAAAATCAAATTGTATCAAGTGACGGGTAAATTACTATAAAATATATGAATCAAGTTGCTCATTTCGCTTCACGTGAATCTCACGTGGACTCTACGGTATGTTTTTTTGGCCGTAGATGTCAACACTTAAATATCTCCAAGTTGTTTACATGTTGGAGCAAGAAAAAGAAGTGATATTTTTTAAAAATAACATATTAATTTTAATTTTAATATGTGCTCGTGCAATTCACTGAACAAGTAACCACTAAAATGATATCTTAGTAATTTTGAAAGATTTTTTATTAAAATTTATAAAATTAAATTTAAAATTTTGTTAAAATTATTTAAATATAATAATTTAAAAAAAATACGTAAAGATACCATTTCGATTTCAACGAATTTAAATAAGATCTCTCGTAGATTCATGCTTTTAATTTTAACATTATCTTTAAAAAAATATGAATAAAAGTTAAATGTAATATTAATTAATTAAAGTCTTTATTTAGGCATATTGTATTATGGTCAATAGTAATATTTATTAAATAATTTTAATATTTTATATTAAAATATTTATATTATAAATTATGTAATTTTATGAATCTTACTATATTAACCTTATTATCTTATTTTGAGAGTGAAAAAAAAAATTTAGGTAAATAATTTTAAAAATAAAAGAAATAATTATAATTTTAATAATAAAACAAGTAAATGAAAGAATGTAAAATTCAGATTTCACCGACGCAGTGTTCGACGACCACACACCCACAGAATCAGATGGTGTTCGGTCACCGATCGATGCCGACCGCGGACCGTCGACGGCGGTTCGTAGGAAGGGTATGCGGCGGGGAAGGACCACACGTGCATCCACGCCGTGCGACCTCCTCCGCCTCCGTCGGTTGGACGAAGGGGCGACGTCTGGTGATCGGTAGTAGTACGAAATCAGCGTTGAAGAAGAAGTATGTGCTGGTAGGGCAAGAAAATGGTGAATACAATACTGCCGTTGATCTAATGCCATGGTCTTAGCTCGTGCCATGTCGTGTTTGGCGACAAGCAGAGTGTAGGTCGACCACAAAACCAAAGCAACGCAACTCAAAATTCCCACGGCAGTATGGTTACTGTTCGAAGGCGCTGGTCTCTTCCGACGGCTTGACGCAGAGCCCTAACCTTCATTTATCTCAGCCGTTAGAATTGATTCTTATTTATCATTTCAGAGGAGTGAAAAATGCATGGTTGGTTTCAAATAGTAAGATTATAATTTGAATTGTTGTTGTTGCAGATAAATGCGTTGCTTTTTTGTGTGGACAAGCAAGGGCAAGTTGTGTACGTTAGTGGGTAATCCATGAAACCCAATCCAAGATGCAGCACACCAAAAAGTTACCTCTTTTTTATTATTCCAAGCACAAAACCTAATCCACCAACCAACAATGATTCCAACGAGAAGTTGATTGTGCAGGAATCGACATTCGACAGCCTAAAATGAAGGTACCTTTCATATTTCAAAAATGGCGAACCATAAATTGTTCTCTGGACCATCTATTAATTACTCTTAATTAATTAAACTATTAGAATTACATCAGAGACTCAATGCACTTTTTAAAGAGTAAAGACGGATGAGGATGCAGAGGTGTGAAGGATGTGGTTGGTTCTTCCATTCGGTCGATCAAACACAACTTGCTTGGTGAAAGGGAGAGGGAAAGGAAGAGGGAAAGGGAGAGGTGTTTAGAGAGAGAAAGGACAGGGGCACGGGTAGAGAGAGAGAGATAGGGGGAAAGAGGAAGGGAGTGGTTGAGCATGGTGAACAGGAATGCTTGATCCAAGTGACCGTCATGTCCGTTTCTAAGCAGCAGAAGACGGGCGGCAGAAGACGGGCGGCGGTAAGGAATCGATTTTGGGGACCTTGGTGTGTAGGGAAACAAGCCCAAGCACCAAAGGTGTGTGCTTTCAGTAGCGTTGAGGAGAGATGAAGGTGAAGGTGGGGACAGGGACAGCAGCAACAATGGAGGAAGAGAAGCAGGAGGAGAAGAGGGAGGTGGGTTCGGCTGGGAGTGGGAAGACGGTGGTGGTGGGAGTGAGACTGGATGCACAAAGCAAGGAGCTTCTCACATGGGCACTGGTCAAAGTTGCAGAACCAGGTGACCAGGTGGTGGCGCTTCATGTCCTCACAAAATCGAGTATTTTATCCGACCCCGATCGGTTTTCGCCGGCCTCCATGATTTCCATCATCAAGGAGTTCGATTCCATGCTCTCTGCGTACGACGGATTCTGCAACCTGAAGCAGGTAAGTTTCTCTGGTCGGTCGAGTTCTTCCACTCCAACAACATCATTCTCATTTACCAGATTTGTTCAAATTTCGCTTTTTTCCCTTTTTGCAGATCGACCTGAAGCTAAAGGTTTGCCAGGGCCCTTCCATAAGGAAGGCTTTGGTACGGGAAGTGAATGGTTTTGGTGCTGCCAAGCTCATAATTGGTGTGACCAAGTCTAATCGCGTTATTGTGTGAGTGATGATCGATACTTTTTCTTTTATTCTGTCTTGGATTGAATTGTAGCTTTGCGTTTTTAAGGAAAGTTGACTACTTGTGTGCAGATCTTTCTCCACTTCTATTGCTAAGTATTGTGCAAGGAAACTCCCAAAGGAATGCTGGGTGGCGGCTGTGAACAATGGAAAGATTGTGTTTCAAAGAGAAAATACTAAGAATTCTCTGCACTGGACTCAACCCAAAGGTTGGATTGTATTTCATTTGCCTTTTTGGTAGCTTTTAATTTGAATCTAGCCTTCTTTTTTAATTGCCATCATCATCTTTTTCTCATTTCTTATTGTTTTTGAATGGTTTGCTCATTTGAAGGGAAAAGAGGCCACAATGGGAAGAATACAAAGGCTTTGTACGGTAGCAGTAGTGAATTGCTGTGTCCAGTCTCAGATAGAAGCAATGTATCTGGTTGTGACAATGGTAAGCTCTTCAATCTGCCATCAACTAGTAATTCTCCCAAACAGAGCTGCTCGGTTTGCTTGAAAGAATCAGATCCTTCTCAAGTAGGAGCTGATGAGAAGTTTGCACCTTGTGTATCGGTTCATGGTGGTGAAAGCTATATGAACCCTATCATTCCTTCAACCCATGAGATTCTGGAAATTTGTCAGCCTTTCATCAAGAGAATGTGGCCTAACAAGAAGACAAGAACTACAGGAAAAACCAAAAGCTCAATGTCTAAGTGTGGTATGCAGATACCTTGCCAACATTTGTCATCAGCATCTGTTTATCCTGACAGGAAGCTGGCAAGACAAGATAACAATGTTACTGGTGCTTGTGGAACAGCCATAAATACTTGTAAAGAGGAAAATGTGCTAAAACTCATGAGCGATCTGCAGTCTCTCAGTGAGAAGTATGCATCTACTTGTAAGATGTTTTCTTATGAAGAACTTGTGAATGCAACATCCAACTTCTCATCTGGTTTGTTCTTGATATCCCTTTTTTTCTTGTATTAGTTCTGAATCAGATATCTTGCTCTTTGATACTAACAAACTTAGTGGTTCAGAAAATCTTGTTGGGAAAGGAGGTAGCAGCCATGTTTATAAAGGCCAGTTCCCTGATGGTAGAGGTTTAGCGGTAAAAATTTTGAAGCAGTCTGATGATGTTGTGAAGGGATTCATTTCAGAAATTGAGATCATCACCTCATTGCACCACATGAACATTATTTCCCTTGTTGGCTTCTGCTTTGAGAACAACATGCTTCTATTGGTTTATGATTTCTTGGCAAGAGGCAGCCTTGAACAAAGTCTTCATGGTATTTTCTATAATAGTGTATTCATAGTTTTCTTATTTTTTGTATTCATCAGTTTCTTAAAATACATTTCTTCCATAGATGTGAAGGACAGCATGACTTGTGTTGGATGGGCCGAGAGATGTAAGATAGCAGTTGGTGTGGCAGAGGCACTAGATTATTTACATAGTGGTGGTGGGGGGCAACCTGTGATCCACAGGGATGTGAAGTCTTCAAACATTCTGCTGTCAGATGATTTTGAGCCGCAGGTTATAAATCTGTTCCTTTTGTGTGAAAAAAAGGATGCAGGTTTCTTTAAAAATACAGATTTCTTAATCTCATTACCATTGTCTTTCTTTAAAATGCAAACCAGTTGTCTGATTTTGGGCTTGCTACATGGGGATCAACATTGTTTTCAACACATATACCATGCAGAGATGTTGCTGGGACCTTTGGGTAATGGTTTGATTTCTCTGTAACTTGAAATCATAATTACAGATTAGTATTATCATATTCCTATTTTCAACTATATTGCAGGGTATGGTGTGTTGGGCTGTTAAATATGAATCTATATAACAGATTAGTGCCAACACAAATGTGAATGTTATTATACATGAATGGTATAGTATAAAAGATAAGCTAAAAATGTTTCCATTCAAAATAGGATGAGTTCTACTTCCAACAACAATAATCCAAGTCATGATTCTACTGTTTGGGCTTTATAAATGAAGTTCATTGGTTAGGATAAAATAAGAAAAAATGTCGTTTTGATGGTTTAGGTCTTGTTTGCTTGGAGCTCTAGTTTCATGTAGGAGTTGTACTTTTGTAGCTACAACTTGGAGTTGTATAACTTCAATTTGTGAACAACTTCAATTTGAAGTTACAAAAGTACAATTCTCACTTAAAGTTGGAGTTACAAACAAATGCATACTTAGTCATATTCATAGTGGGTTTATAGATGTGTTTATAAGGAAATGAGAATTGCTTAATTTAGATGAAAATAAAAGAAACTAGAGAAAGATAAAAATTATTTAATTAGAATATTAAAAAAGATTTTAAATTACTTCTGTTATTTTTTATGTGTTGTCTGACAATGGTTTTGGCAGGTACCTTGCTCCTGAGTATCTCGTATTGGGGAAGGTAAATGAAAAAATTGATGTCTATGCCTTTGGTGTTGTGCTTCTTGAGCTTCTTTCAGGAAGAAAGCCCATCGCAGATGAGTCCCCTAAAGGCCAGCAGAGCCTGGTCGTGTGGGTAAGTCTAAAACCTGCTTTCCAATTTCAACTTGTCACCAGTTGATTGATATAATCTTGGCTGCTCAAAGAAACAAATGGTACCAATTTGCTTATTTTGAAAAGGATACTAACAAGTCTAGTTGAAATGATGTGCTTTGTAAATATATGAATTTTACAACTTTCTTTTGGACAGAAACAAATAAACTTTGCAGGTGGCACTTTTACCACATGAATAATAATGATTTATAGCATCCAACATTTTTGATCATCCATTGATGGCAGGCAAGACCATTTTTGCAAAGTGGAAAATACAAGCAAATACTGGACTCAAGTTTAGGCAGTGATCTCGATGATGATCTGCTCAAGGGGATGGTACTAGCTGCTAGTCTTTGCATCAGACGATCTCCCAAACTACGACCAAAAATGGCCACTGTAAGACATACATGAATGCAGCAGTCCATTTTCATATTCCAATTTGGAAATTTTCTTGATCTCAGTTACTGATTCGATACATTTTCTTAACTCAAGATTCTAAAGCTTCTGAGAGGAGATGATGAAACGACAAAGTGGGCAAGATCACAGTTCAGCACCATAGATGAGGTCGAAGGCATTGACGATGAATCAGTGGCTTATCCTGCTATTAGCGATATTCAGTCCCATTTGAGCCTTGCACTGCTGGATGTAGAGGATGACACACTCTCCGCGAGCAGCATGAGCCATAGTGTAGATTACATAGCATGTCAAGGTTCCTTGGATGCATACTTGC
Organism: Amphibolis antarctica; assembly: GCA_024699675.1. Lineage (NCBI taxonomy): Eukaryota > Viridiplantae > Streptophyta > Magnoliopsida > Alismatales > Cymodoceaceae > Amphibolis > Amphibolis antarctica. The sequence goes on along the minus strand of JAMKPZ010004001.1, from coordinate 4,959 downwards.
AGGAGAGGTGGAGGCACTCTTTAAGCTTTGATTGACAGTTACACAGATGAAGTAATTCAATGGCAGCGTTAACTTGCAAATGTAATATGTGTTTTCCTTTTTTCTTGCTAGTTTTTTAATTGTTTAGCATTCATTGATAAGTAATCAATGATGAGAGGTGGTCAGCAGAGTTAGTATCCTCCTTGATCATCTTTGAGCTTTTATTTTTACCATTGGTGCAATCTACCTTGGAAAATGGTTCAAGGGTCAGGATAAATGTACTCTCCTATATCTTGTATATGTTGAATTTCACATCAATGACATCCTTTTTTTGGGATTTCTTCTGTGATCATCCATTAAGTGCAGAATTTTCTTCTCTACCATCTGCAACCAGAAGTTGGGTAGAATCAAACTAGCATTGACATGATGGTCCATGATATTATTGAGATAAATAGTCTCACATCAAAATCAGTGTGATAAGTTACGATTCTTATAACACTTATAAGTCTTTTTTTATTAGTTAATTAATTTTAATAAGGTGAATCTCATCAAGTATGCCTACATGGATTAATAAGAAACTATTGCCTAGGCCAACATGAGTAGGAGGCAGATAAATCATCACCGCACCAATAGATGATAGTATAGTTTGTCTTTCATCAATCTATAAAACCTTTTTTAAAGAAAAAAATTCTTGAATTCAAATCCAGATATCTTTTTTAATAATGATGATTTTTTCTATAAAAAATTAGTATTGCATAAATGCACAAATGCTTAGATAATTAAACAAGTAGTAATACTATAAGGAATTAGTTAAAAAATAAGTTTATTAGAAATATGCATGATAAGAGTTACATCAATGGAATATAAGAAAAAATCAGTTCAAGGGATTTGTTTATATTCTCAAGAAGTCAAAATATACATCAGTTTAAAAGAAATTTAAAAAAACAGGGAAATGCTTAAAACTGCTTGATTAGTAACTGTGGAAAAAGATTTAATATATGTAATGATAGAAATATACGGAATAAAAAAATTCATAGTCAACTTTAATTAATTTGATTATAGTATAAGATGTTTTATAGGGTGGTTTTTTATGAATTTGAATTAGATTACAGTATTATTGCTCTGACTAATTAAATTATTATAATTTATTAAATTTAAATGGAAAATATATAAATTCAATAAAAAAAATAATTTTACCATTACTACCAACACAGCCAATGGAGGAGGAATGTTAAAATATACTCTTAAAAGTTTATTGAATAATTAAAAGAAGATCTTTTACAATATAAAATATAAAATTCACCACATTACACTGGATGTAGAACTAAGAATCCAACTAAGGAAAAAGAATTTCCTGCATTCGTGCTGTCATCGGTGAGGTACCCATTAATTTGAGAATTTGAATCTAGGTTCTAGAATGATGAAATATTCTTTTCGTCATCTTGGTTGTCCTGTACTATTGATCGGTGATGTCAATACTGTACGATCCCCACTTGAAATGGGAGGAGGAAGTCCCATTTCTCCAGCGGCCATGGAAGAAACTAGTGGATGGGTTAATTTTTTAACTGTCTACAGGAGCCTGCTCCACCACAGGGTTTGCCTTGGAACAATCGCATGACAGGAGAAGAAGATGGAGTACAATGTGGGTACCCAGCCGAACTCTTCATCAGGGTAGGCTTTTAATTCATCATTTATGAACTCAGCGTCGAAATTTTTCTTCCAAATATATATATATATATATATATATGTATATTGTGATTGTGGCATCAAATTCTTTACTCAACAAGTTTTTGAAATTTAATAAGTATACCAGCAGAGACTAGTGTAGTACTCTTTTAACAAATAGAGCATGGTAAAGAAAAATTTTGATTAACTCATCCTCAATACATTTCATTATCTCAATGATATTACAAGAGGCAAATGATCTCTATTTACAGAGACAGACAACGGATTATTGATACGTTTGTGATAATTACACAACATTTGTTGATTTGAACAGAAATAATTTCACAAAATAACAACGAAGTAGCAAATTAGCACGACTTAATCAATCATAATACAAATAAATTGATGAGGAAGGATCGACACTTTTAATATCTTCTACTTTACCTTTAAAGAATAAGAATTAAGTTCAAAACAAGTACAAAACATTACCAATATAATATAGAAGATGTTTTTCTTGTCCTCTCTTTTTCTACCTGAACCTTTTGAATTGAAAAGGCAAAAGAGATCAAAGATGTTCTCAAGGTCACATCAGTGTAGGCGCCTTGTCTGTTTATGTACCGAGATCCTTGCTTTCTGCAATTCATTGTTGATCTTCTCAGCTTCTCTTGTTCAGTGAACAAAAGGACTGAATCCTTAATTTTGTTCAGTGATCTTACCTTCTCTTCTTTTCAAGGAGAGCATATATATATACACATTGCCTTCATATATATTATAACACCAAACATCCCAACAACAAATAATAAAGACACATATATATTTTTCGCAAATATTGGACTTTCTACAGCCACCATTGTCATTAGACATACAGAGACCTAAGCTGTGTTCTTCTCTTTATTATATACGCTGATGTCCCACCAAGGCTATATTTGCATTCCTCCCTGCCTAGAACAAGTAAAAGAATGCCCAACAGAAAAGTGAAACTATCGTTAAAAATTAGCCCAATCACAGAACTAGAAGTGGCATCACTACATAAGACCTTGGTCCATTCTATATATCAACCGAAATATTCTGTAGCAACCCCACTCATGTCAAAGAACCTACTTGTGCTACTCCAATTACCAGTGTATATATATGGAAACTTGTGAACACCAGCAAGGCATGTGGATGTGGTATCTACTTTTAATTGTCTGCCATGACCGTTTCATCTAAACTTACCTTACCCACCCTATTTTCATGGATTTGGAATAAAAGACCAGGGTTTGATCCCATCAGCTCTGAGACCCATGTTGGCATTGCCTGCTAGCTACAATCCAAGCCAACTTCATAGTGAAATTCTTCCAAAGTGCATGTGTGCATCGTCACTTTGGAAAATTGGACAGGTCTATCACTAGTCCAATCATGCAGCTGTGACAACAGCTTACCCCAACTACCCCCAAGCAAAACAAAACAGTTGTTTTTTTCTTTTCCGTTTTTTTGTTAATAATGGAATGATCTTGTTTGAATTTGAACCGGCTTGAAATTGCTAAGAGAAGATGAGATCCATTAAATTATCTTAAGGTGCGTTTGATAGTAGTTTTTTCTACTTTAAGAGAAAAAAGTATTTTTTCTATCAAATAAGGTAATACTGAGAGTGATTTTTGACGTAGGAGAAAAGATAAAAGAACTGTTTCGAGAATCTACCCACTTTATCGTAATGTTGGGAGTAATTTTTGTATTTATTGGAAGTATTTCTAAATATACCCTTAATTGTTATCATATATAAGAAGGTAAAACCATGGAAGAAGAGGAAACAACTGATTGAAATTCCAATTTCGATCGATGATGAGATGTTCGGGAAAAAACCATGGGAGCACTGTTGGTTATTGTTTCTCTCCTTCAATCCCTTTGGAGGTGCACCATTCATACCACTCGTCCATTTCTTCATATTCATGGACCATCCTTTTCAGATTGCTACTGAGGGTGCTGCCAAATGTTATTTGTCCCATCTCTCCCCCATGCAGCAGCATCATCATCATCGTCATCATCATCATCAGAAGAAGAACCCAACCAAGTAGAGGACAAAAACTACATAACATCAGGTGTGCTGAGCTCAAGGTGTTAAAAGATTTTGTTGATTCCATGACACCGTTCAGTACGTTTGAAAAAGAAGAGTGTTCTAGAGCTATTGAAAGGAGACATAAGAAGCCGACTCCAAAGCCTAGCATGGAGGAAGCTCCACAACATGCCATTTCAGTAGTACAGTCAGAACATTACAGTCCTCCAACAATCTCTACTCAACAAACCGTAGAAGAATCTCTTGATTTGCAAGATAAAGAGGAGTATGTAAATCAGCAACAAGAGACTTCAGATGTGCAGAATTCAGATAAGTTGAGATTGGTTGTATATTAATCACAAACAGAGAATGTTGAAGATTTTTCAAGCACTTCTCATTCATTTTCCTGAGGAAGGTATGACAGTAGACAATGTATATTTTTGAAATTAGGAATGTCTAGACAATTATAGAAAATTTTTGAATTGTGAGATACTGTACAAAATCTCTTGTAAATTTTAAAGGTTTACAAGAGATTAAAGATCTCTTCAACTTTCAAGGTTTGCTAAATATTATACCAACAAATTGTAAGTTAGATGTATTTAGAGAAGTGATAGCTACTTTTTATGCTAACTTGTATGTTGAGGAAGATAAATTATTTAGCAACATAGATAAGACTATTTTTGAAATCACTCCTCAGTTGGTATATGATACTCTTCAATTCACAAATGATGGTGAACAATTAGATACAATATCTTTGAATTTGTTAGATTGGAACATCAGTTCGATAGCAAGAACCACTCATTCACATGGCAAATTGCAGTATCTAGATGACCTGAATGGCAAAGCCAAATTCATAGCAAAAATTCTGCAAGCACAGATTTTTCAGAAGACAGGGCATCATGAACATATCCAGAGAATTTGTTTATATGCCACGTATGCTGTGATGCAGAAAATAAAAGTAAATTGATGCACACTATTTTTGGATTTCATACAACACAGACATTCAAAATTATTTTATGGAATCAGTCTTGTGAAATTGATATCGGGGACAGGATATGATGTGAATAACTGGCCTAGAAAATCCTTCCGGACAAGATCTTTTAATGTTGTCGAATATAACAAATTCATTTCTCATACACCAATTACAAACATACACCAATCATCAACAAGTGAATAGCTACATATGTCGACAGAACAAGATTTATTATCTCCTGTAGAAGTTACGTATATTACACAATTAAGAGAACAAATTGGTTGACAAATTTCAGAAACTATAATAAGTT
>JAMKPZ010004000.1:0-26869 GCA_024699675.1 Amphibolis antarctica | reverse complement strand
TGAAGCTATTTTTCCCATTGAACTTATCAACTTTCATTACTGGCATTGACATTTTATATTTAAAAAATATAAAATGCACTACAATACTTCTGATCAAACAAATTTCAAATTTCCAAAATACTCAATACCTCCACTTCAAAAAATTGACAGTCTCAATAAAGATTTGTATCATTCATAATCACAAAAAATTGATTTCTGTCAAAAAATCTCAAAGTACCAATTTCCAAAGTCAAAAGGACTCCACCTCAAACGGATCAAATCACTCGATTTGAACCCCAAAAATAAATTAGCCCAAATGACCCAAAGAAAAAAAAAAGGCTGACCTGACCTGACCTAGCCTGGACGCTGGTCAGGGAGTGGGCTAGCTTGGATGCTAGTCAGGGTGCGGGCCTGACCTAGCCTGGTTAGAACCCGAACAGGCGCACGCAAGTCAGATCTGGGCGTGGTCGACTGCGCGCGGGTGGATCAGGGCTCCGACGGCTGTGCGCGGGTGGAACAAGGCGCGGCGACTACTGCGCGCAGGTCGGATCTGAGCGCCGACGACTGCGCGCGGGCGGATCTACGCGCGATCTGATCTAGGTGCCGGACGACTGCGCGCAAGCAGATCTGGGAGCCGACAGGTGTGCGCGTGCTGTTCTGGGCGCGAACGGGTGTGTGCTGGCTGATCTGGACGCGCGCAGGCGGGTTCTGGGTGCCGACGGGTGCGGCCTGATCTGGATGTCGGAAATCGGTGGATTCTGGGCACGCGGATGGCTTTTTTTTTTTGGCAAATCCGTGGATTCGAAACTAACCCTAACTCAAGGCCACTTCCTCCAACTTAGCTCTGATACCACTTGTTATGCGTGATAACCAAAGAAGCACAGCGGAATCAAATGAAAGAGTGAACAATGAGAAAGGGAAGAGGGGAGGATCACTAAACAAAACACACAAACAAAGTGCACACCGGATTTTACGTGGTTCACCCTAACATAGGGCTAGTCTACGGATGGAGAGGGAGAGGGTTTTCTTCTGTGGAGGCTAGGGTTACAAACTCACAACTCATACCCTTTGGAAAACCCTAGTCAAGCTTATATAGTGCTTGGGTTTTCCAAAGGACTAAAATACCCCTTATACTAATTACATTATTAGTATCATTCAAAACATAATATAACAGGATGAAATTTTCAAGAAAAAAATTCCTTACCTTTTGGAAAGTAATTAAATTCCCAAGTTGATGGAAATTTCATTACTAAAGAAATGATTACTAAAAACAAATTTTGTTACAAAACATGGGAATTTTATTTGATTCCTCTTTATGTTTCCATTCCAACCCTTTTTCAGTTTTTCTCATACACAAAACACTATATTAGTCATTCTACTTTTGGAGGAATCACAAGAATTTAAAGTACAAGATTGCAATATAGCTACTCATTCAGCAATCATTGACAAGATGCAACTAAACACAGCTATGCATACCTTACACATTGGTGCAACAAGTATTATACCATCCCATTCATTTGGTTGCTTTAAATGTGCTTTGAGAGCAACAGCTCCTCCCATTGATTGTCCCAACAAAAAATGAGGCAAACCACTCACTTCTTTTTTTTCTGCACAGCATTCGCAAAGAAAATGAGCCAAAATTGTTTCTTTTTCATTGAGGTTCTCAATTAATAAGAATTAACAAAATGGTTGTTGTATATTGCTTTCAACCAAGGACAATTATTTCAATTACATAAAGGATATTCAGATTGTAATGAAGAAAAAAGGTGTGCAGCACTGTAAACATGTGCAGCACTGTAAACAAATGAGTATGCTAGCCAGTAACATGCTTGTTTTGCTAATACATTCATGACAAAAGAAAGCCATACATATCCCACATATGTTAATCAATGAAGCATTCTCTGTATGTAGAACATGGGCAAATCGTCAACTTATGCAATTAATAATAACAAATCTAGTTAATTGCCAAAGTACTTAAACATTGAAATAGTTGTGATGACAAAAACACAATTTAAGGGGAGAAACATAATTATTAGGATTCGATTGAAAGTGTCTTACAAATAGGAAAAGCAACAAAAAAATTCGCAACACCACATCATCTTAGAACAAAGTTAAAAATCCTTGAGGTAGCTATCCATTATTAGAAAGTAAAATTTCATTGCATATACCTCTAATTATAGCATACTGCTCAATGACGTAATCAACCATTGCATCGAAGTTAGGAATGTACCCATGCAACCCCTCCGACAAACCGAATCCTGGGTAGTCCATCGCGTAAACTCCATAACCAGCATCAGCAATCCTCTTAGCAAGCCCTGTGTAACAACGAACAACTGAACGATCACCGTCGATCACATGGCAACATCTCCCAGATGCACGCACGCGCGCACACCCACTAACCAAAATACCTTCGAAGAAGAAGGTGCAGGTGTCTCCATAACCATGGCAGTAGAACACCGCCCCTTTGGTAGCAACACCTTCCCTAGGCGTCCAGCTCTTCCAGAACACCTCGAGCCCTTTCGAATTCCTCTCGTAACTCTACAATATACACACCAAAACCTCGGAAACCGTACATGGTATGATGGCAGCTTTGCGCTAAATCACCGAAACACTCACGGGACCTACCTCCTTCATCGCTATTCCCACCGGCGCCGTCTGGCACAGAGTAAAAAGGAGGACTCAATGCCTAACAAGTCATTCACAACACGACAAGCCGCCGCCGCTGGCGGTGGTGCAGAAACAGACGGCGTTAGCGTTACCTTAAAAAGGAAATGGTTAAGACCATTCTGCACATCAGCGAAGGCATCCCGAACCCTCCTTCTGGCGGGGGCAAAGTCCAACTTCTGGGAAGCTATGGCATTCATCTCCTCGCTCATACCATCGATTGCCTTCCTCCCTCCCGTGGCCGCAGCCACAATGGGCCTCGACAGAGAAGTCGACATCCCTCTCCGCCGCCACAACAGTGGTGGAGGGGCCACCGGTAGGGAGAGCAGAGCCATGGCACACAGACGCAGGAGACGGATTCGGATTCCAAAGGTCACATTTTTGAACAAAGAGAGGTCGGTGTGGTGCTCCGCGGGAATATTTTGAGGCTCCTGAGCAACCGACCAGTGACGAATATGATGTAATGATGGTGGCGTGCAACGTGGTTCCGACCATCTCTGTGGGTCGTTGCGAGGGAGCGGAAACGAGGAAGGTGTAGGGACGAGAGAAAGAAGCACGTGGTCACACGTTCTATTTATTCAAACGGTCATTACCATATATTTTTATTTTTAATTTATATAATTTTAAAAAAAACGTAAATTTTATCATACCTATTTTCATCACTTAAATAAAAAGAATTTTTTCATTTATTTTAAAATTTAGCAGTTTTAATTTTAAATAGTAATTATATTTTTGTAATTTTAAATTAAAATTTTATAATTTTCACTTGAAAATTATTTCAATTTAAAATTACAAAAATACAATTCTCATTTAAAGTTAGAACTACTGAAATTTGAAACAAACAAAGTCAGGTACCTATGATATCTGGAAGAAAATTTTAGTCAAAGGTGGATTGTTTTTTTCAAAACTATCCATCACTAAAAGTGCTTCACGTAAGTTTATATGAACACCTATTATCACTAAAAAAAGAAGAAGAGAGATATCAAGGCAGATACACAAAGGGAGACTTTCCCACCTACACCTACAATAAACTAATTCTAAGTTAAATTTTCACATTTAAATTTGATAATAAAACTAAAAATGATCTTATAGACCTAAAATTTTACGCAAAGAATGAATCGAAAATAGAAATACCTGTAAAACAACATCAGGTTGGAAAAGTTTCAAAATTAAAGTTAGAATTTGTGTGCAGATAAGAGAAGACTTATTTATTCATAATCAACAGATTGTACACATTTCTATGATTCAAAGCAAAATATCAAACAGCCATCCTTTTATTTATTGTACCATGAGAACCACCAAGCCCTTGGTGAAAGAACATAGCACAGACAAAAGGAGAAATTAATAGACCTCCTTCTTCGTATAATGAATAAGACTATCATTAATTACCTTTAACGAATATGGTATTTTGACCACTTGTCCGATAATGAATTGAATATAATCAATGAACTAGAGAATACTATACAAAATATACTAAGCAGATGTAATACAAAGAATGGCAAATTCATTTTCAAATATATGAAAATTATTTAGAACAGGATATAGGCTACATGGACATGACCCATATGACCTGACATTCTAAATGAAATTAATTTTTATATAATTTCATTATTTTTAAAATAATTTATCATTGTAAATTGTTTTCATTTATTTGTAGATGATTTAAACGTACTCATACATACTACTATATTTGCATCCAACTCGCATTTTCTACGTGATAATTTACATAAAAAATATATCTACATGTATCATAACTTGTTTTATCTTATTTCTAAGTTAAAATTTAAAATTTTTTATTGTTTCCATAAAGGTATTGTTTGTATTTTCACTGATATGATCCAATCTTCGATACGTTTCCTTTTTCTGAAGAATCGATCCACTGTCACTTAAAACCTTGATGATGATATTCACCTGCTGAATGTTTTCCTCATTGCAGAGATTGAATTCTTGTCCATTTCCCTGCCAAGATCATTGATTTTTTTTAGCAGCAGGGACTTCTCTGTCTCAAGCTGCAACATGTACTCCTCCTGCATGTCCTCTACGCTTTCCACCTCACTCATGAAGAGTGATAGATTTTCAAGATCACCATCGTCCATGAACGCCTGGATTTTCTTCAGCTGTTCCCTCATCTGCTCAAAATATACAACTGATCACAAATAGTACAGAATTCTTTTCCATCTTTGGTCAGTTGCATGATTGGCAGATCAGTGCTCTTGCACCATCGAAGTAAAATCATCGGAAGAAAGCAGTCATAAAAATGATATTCGATTTGACCAAAGGTGTATCTTGTATCTTACCTTGGCAGAAATCTTGCTGGCCTTGCTGAAACTTGAGAAGTCTGCATTCAAACCTGATTTCTTTTCTAGCTCAGGAACCTTTCTTGTCACTTGAATGTGGATCTCACCACTTTTGACACCTTGAAGCGGTATCCACTTGTCAAAAACTTGATTAGGTGGCAGCACTTCATACTCTACTTTGCAACTCCCAATACTAGACGTTGGCAACAAAGCATTGTGATCCTTCACATACAAGTCCAAAGGACTTCCAATATCACGAAACTCCAATGTTTGATTCCATCGTGGGTGTAATGTTTTGTGAACCACCTACATGAAGAAAAATCAAATCACACGAAGAATAATCAAACTCAATTCAATTCGGTAAACAACAATGACTAACGTGGAAGATGCTTCCTATGAAGATTTTCAGATAATTTCAACCAGAAAACATTTGAGAAGAAAAGAAAAGCGCATCATTGTCAATCGATGCAGACAAAAATGGTCAAAGTAAGAGATGGGCTAAAGAGTGAATGATAAGAATTTGGGAAGGAAGACACAAGTAACATCATGTCACAACTACTAAAAGGGAAAAAGTGAAACCACTGTAGATTAAATTATCATGTGCCAAAAAAGGATATATCTGGAATTGAAGGAAACCATATCACTGAGTTGAATTCTTTTGAAAATAAGAATGTTTCTCTCGTTGAATGCATTTTGTTGGATTGCATGTAAAGAAAGCAAAATAAAAGCTTTTCTTACCTTTCAGATTTCACCTAAAGAATGATTGAAGGAAAAAATCCTCCATTGGAATACATTTTTTTCCCTGATCCACAAACTTTTTGTAGGTGATCAAAAGAAAAGATAATGCAATTTAATTGAAAAAGTTGTATACATATTCATATTTATTCTGGAAGCATTCCTCCACATATTCAGGATACAGTGAACATCAAAACCTAGGCCATGTTTAGATGGTTATAATCTTAGATGTAAGCTTATTGAATTACATTTTTATTAAAACACAATATTTGGCTATAGATTAAATATCTATAGCAAGTTACGTGCGTAATTGATTATATCATCTTCGTCTGGTTGAATCACATTTAAAGGATTACAATAATCAAAGTCCAAACATTGTAATCTATAATAACAACAATCCAAGTTATAATCTCATTACATGAAGACCACATGAATCTTTTGCTTTTAAATATTTCTATCTATTATTAAATTATTAGTTAAATTACATCAATTTAAATCTTTTCTTTCAATTCTTAACCAAATAATTTTAATTCAACCTCTACTTCTTTTAATTTTTTCTATACTAATTAATTTTCTTTTCCTAACTAGTGCATTCATTGATCTCCTAAAAATATAACCAAACCATCGATGATTTTCTCTTAAATCTCATCTTTGATAAGAGTATAACTCTTACTCTATTTCTAATAAAATCATTTTTTAACTTATCTCTTATAGTATTACCACTCATTCATTTAAGCATACACATGTCAACAACACTAATTTTTTGCATATGTTTATGTTTTACAATGCAGCATTTTGAGTCACAAAGTATATTTAAGTGAATGGTAGTTTTATAAAAATTTTCCTTTAATTCTAAGGGTAACTCTTATTATATAACACCCCAATAGTATTTCTCCACTTCATATCCTATGAATAATATTCTATATAATTTTACAATGACAATGAATTATATATCCTATGTATTTAAAAGTCTTACTTTTATGAATCTAATGACTTTTAAATATATACCTTCATTATTATTCCTATTTTTATTGAATTTTTCTATTTTTCGCATTTTAAAATATATATTCAATTTCAATCTAATCAATATATATTTTTTGTAATTTGAAGTATCTCTCGAGAATTCTAATTTAAAAGTAATTTTTGGTATGCTTTAACTAAAATTATAAAACTAAGTCATCAACAATAACATACACTAAGGTATTTCTTCTTAAATTTCCTTGATTGTTTCACCCAATAACTAAAATTAACAAATATAGACTTAGAGAAGGCTTTCAATGTAAACTTAGGTCTATAAGAAATTTCCTAATTTTTCCTCCTATAGTTTTAACCCTAACAACTGTTTTGTCATGCATGTCTCTTATAATATTAATATATCATATTGATATCTTTTTTCCTAAAACCTACCACAATAGGTTTCTTAGATACTCTACCACAACCTTTTTTCTAAATCAATAAAATCCGTATGAAAGACAAAACTAGTAATTTAATCATGAAATGCAATTGAATTGCATTATATTACATACACGTATGATTACCCAATCAAACAAGACCGAAATTAAAAAAGAAAAATACGTCATAAAATGTTTTCATAAATGAAGAACACGAACAACATGTGAAATTGAAAATTCAATTTACCTTGGTGCTTTTCTTAATTCTTCCATAACGCACTTTTACATAGGGATCACTGGTGCCTCTCAGATCAGCAGCAACGAGATCCCTTGCTTCAATAAGTACTAGCTCAATCAAACCATTACCAGATTTCCGCTGAGAATTCTGACAATATGGGTTGATAAAAAAAGAACTAGAGTAGGTGATTTGAACATGAAAATAACTTTTTTTAATAAATAAAAGAACCTCAAACAAAAATTCGGAATTATTGATTTAACTAAAAATCCAAAATGGAACTTGGTGCATCTAAAATTCCATGGACTCGCCATCTTTCCTATTATGCTTGTTACCATTCAACTACCTTTCAATCATGAGATACTAAGAAATGAAGAGAATTACATATCATGTTCATAGATGTCTATAAGCAATATTCTTGATACCTCCGGATCTTCAACCTTCATTGCTTCCAGCTGGAGCCTCAGTTCTCCTCTATTAGCCTTTTCCAGAGGAATCCAAACGTCCCTTAGAGAACCTTCTGGAATCCCATCCATGATCACCCTTGCGCTTCCTATATTTTCATCACCAAAGAGTTCTGCATTGTAGCATTTTATCTTAAGGTACTCCCCATCAGCAACTTCATCAAACTCAAAACTTTGGTTCCATAAAGGATTTGAATCATGAGAAATCTGTGTTTTATGAATAACCTGAAACAAAACTATGTTATATACCTAAATTGTTAACATTCAGAATACTCAAATGGTTTATGAATTATTATGGTGAATTATTGAACAAAAACACAAATACTGAAAGACTAGAAAGACAAGGATGACCACCTTTGCATATTCTAATCTAACATAAAGATCAAACTTTCCATCTTTTTCCGTTAAGTACTTTCCTTCGACAATGTTGACCTTGATCTTCCTTCCTGTTATTGATTGGAAATTTGGGGAGCCATGACTACTTTTTCCAGATCTTGCACCAGTGGAGCTTGTTGAACTATTTAAACCATCTGAAAACTGCCACTCTTTCAGCGTAAGACACACAGCCAGCTGTAACATAAAAAACAAGAGGCAATGCAGATTTAGAAACAGTAGACATTAGTGTCACGGCATCATTCATTTTAATTTCCACATTGAGGCCTCTGTAATATAATCACTGTTATTTGTTGCAGCAACGGAAATTGTACAGAAATATCATCCATATTTCATTCACTAAATTTAGTTTTATTCGTGAGAAAATGTTGAGAACAGAAGCCTCAAGCAATATACGGCTTTACCATCTAAATAGATGGCATAGATTAGTGGGCATGTTCAATGTGTTTTCTTTTCTGAATCTTGTTTACAAAATCTTTGATTAGATTAACCCTTCTATGAAATCATTAGAATAACACAATAAAATCATTGACTTTTATCCACAATTATTGATATGATTCAATTACTCTTAAGAGTTTGTCACGTATAATGGGATTAAGATATTGATTGACCGATGATTATTGATGTGTGCCTATATAGCAAGGCACGTTTATATTTATACTCCTAGTTGAGGAGTGTTAGATTATATGTTTCATTATAAAAATATTTACATTATACATTATATAGTAGAAAATTCTTAGTCAATAATCCTTTTTGAGTAACATAAATAAATTTTGAATTTGCAATAAAAACCTTTAAGACAATGCATAACTTAGAACAAAGATTTGAAGTCAATTAGCACCTAAAACCAAAATATCATCTAATTGGTTTAAAGAGTACACCTACAACATGACATCACAATTTATGTCATGATCTCAATGACCCAAGTACATTTCAGATGAATTGCGATACTGAAAAAAAAACCTACTTTGTCTAGTTTTGATATTAAAGCTTAAATGCAAGTCCTCCGACTTGAACATGCTTTACTTGATTATATTTCAATGGCCAACTCTGCATACTGAAAGTTCAACTTCAAGGTATCTTAGGGATGTCTCACATCCAGTATTGAGTTATACTGGTGGTAGAATTGTAAAAAAAAACAGCTAGGCACTAAGTAATTGAAATAATGTTTGATGAAATTCACCTTATTAAAACTAAATGGCTAGTGGAGAACTTACAAGTGTTATAAGAGTTCTAGTTTACTATATTATTTTCAATGTGGGATTATATCATCCAACACACCATCATGATTGTGAGTCTTCTATAGAATTACCCTACAAGCATCTTATGTGTGATATATGTGAACTAACTTTAATACCATGATAAAATTCACCCTACTAAAACCAATTAGCTAATGAAGAATGATTCACAAGTGTTACAAAAATCCTAATTTATCACATTATTTTTAATGTGAGACTATATTATCCAACAATGTCAAGGGCTTTAAGGTGGTGTCACTATTGTAAATTTGCAGTACCTTTTTGTGATAGGTGGCCTCTAGGATATAATGGTAAATCTGGATTTTTGGAACAAGACTTTCTTTGAAACAGAATTTTGCAAATTATTGATTTGCATACATAGAAGAATTGAAATCCAGATATTTTGGATCACCAGATTGCTTCTTGAATTCAACAACCATGTCCTTCCAAACGTAATGGGGTTTGAAGGGAGGTTTACATACCACTTAAAATGCTACATTTTAGGCTCTTGTTCACTATTTTACCTTTTTAAATTTTTTTCAAATACTTTGTTAGTTTTTGATGGCTTTGGAATCATGTCTTCTGATTCTATCTTTTCCTGAAGCCCATCCAATGGAGAGAATTGGCATGGACTCCACCTACCTGGGAGGGTGAGGGAGCAAGAAAGATTATGAGTAAAGAATCAAACACCAAATTCACACATTGAGATTGTCAATTTGCAATGGTTACAAACAACTTTGTATTCCTATCAACAAAGCACTCTTTTTTCTTCACTCTTTCAGAACCCATACAGAAATCATTTTGCTCTCTACATTGTTGACCTTAGTGACTCAAGCTTTAAGGGAAGACCTATATGAGATACCTTTTGTGTGACCTTTGTATTTATCTTGTTCCTTATTTACTTGAGTGCACCTTGTTTTCAAAAGCTTCCTGTTTAATTAGCTCCTATTTCAATCTTTATTGGACCGATAGATATAGACAATGAGAATTTTTTTATTTCTTTAGGGATCCAAAGACAAAAATCATCATTCTCTAATGCAGAGTAGTATGATTGGCTACCACAGAAAATACCTCGAACACTGCAGTTAAATTATATAATATTCAGCTTTATCTAAAAACAGAAAAATATTAATAACATACAAATCATCAATTATATAAATGACATCTAAATGAAAACGAGAATAATAACGTGAGTTCTTTTAGAATTTCTATGTATGAGAAAAATAGAAGAATATAACTTTCTAACAAATCATTTCTACTGTTGTGAACAAATACTATGATTTCAATGGTCAACAAGAATGTGAATTCCTTTCAAATTATTTTTATGCTTTCTAAGTGCACAAGCCCCTTAATAATAAACACAGAAAAGAACTCCAACATTTGGTTTTTATAAGTTCATCTGCTTAAATTTTACCAATCCAAAGACAAGCATAAGTTATCTTATAAATTTGAAACTTCAAAATTAACCACAGTATGGGATTTATAGTGAAAGGATGAGAAAACAATCAAATCACCATGTTATATAAACAGAAAATATTTTGATGGCAAATAATCATACCGCTCCAGAACTGCTTCCTTCAAATGGAACGTTCATTTGAACTTCTTTTCCACAGAAAGATTGCTTAACTACTACTCCAAATTCAGGACCAATAGCCCAGAATATTGTGGAGTCATCTGGGACATACTTTATCTGCTTAATATTATAACATAAATCAACCTTATTGTATTAGTAGCAAGTTAAGTAACAAAATCCTGCATGTTACCTTTATTTCACAACTTGCCAGATAGTCATACTTGACATTGCTTAGTGTCTGTTGATAGAGATTAAACTTCAAGATTCCAGTGTCTCCATGCAGAAACATGTTAAAGGTATCATCCCATATAGGATCTGCACCTTGACTAACAGTTGTTTTCCTACTAAACTCTTCAATTTCAACCTCTACAAATGTAAAAAGATCTTCACGTCCATAACTATCTATTAACTGATTAGATCCATCCTGATATCTTCGACTTCCTGAGATGTTGCTCATGCTTCTCCCTACCAAATTTCTAGCAGACACTACTGTGACAGAAATTAAACCACCAATAGCCTTTTTCCTATAATCTTCTATTGGTAAAGAAAAACATCCACGACGAGGCTCAACCATGGTCTTATTCAGTGTGTCAGTGAAAAGCTTTACCTGAAAATAAAAGAGGTGTAAGATCGTCATCAAGAGAAAAAATATACAGAAAATCATCTCTTGGGTCAACAACATATTCATTTACTTTTGACAATCCAAAGAATGCAATAGGGTTGTCTATATGAGACAGTAAAGGATCCTAAATTTTTACCAGCCAAGGTGAGACACCAGGAAGTTCTGTTGTGGGCAGCGATTGGTTTCCATTTCCACCAAATGCAACTCCTACTTTCACATCAGGAATAGATTCAAATGAGAATAGCACAGCCTGACCACCAAGGGTAGGCATCAGAAGTAACTGTGTGATCAGGAGAAGAAAATAATAAAACACGTCATCAACAAAAGAATAATTTTCAGTACATAAAATTATTGGAACCATGAAAATATAGGATACATTACCTGATTCTAGAGAAGCAAGCCTAACAAAACATAAAATATAATACAAAGGCAAAAATGTTTGAAATTCCCTTTGTCAAATCAACAAAATGGCCCACATAGTCATTGATCTTTAATATCAGGTCATTGGCTTCCAAGGCTCAGATATTTCTGCTTCCACAATCATGTGGATATTGCAATTCTATGAATGATGGTAATATCTTATAATAGTTAGGATTTATGATTGGTTTAAATTATGGCTTATAATTTTTCCAAAGAATCTGGTTAGAAATTTGTTTCATCTTTTGCTTCTGTCAAGTTTTTATAGTGGAAGACTAGAAGTTGTGATAACTTGTATGGTTCAGTCAATTTCATTTTCTCATTTGGCTAATCATAAACTAGTTCCTGATAGAATCTTGTTGTTAGAATCTGAAATAAATTTAATCTAAGCTGACAAGTTAATATATAAGGTAACAGCTAACAAAACTGAAAAATTCTTGGCTTTTATGGTTACTAAAATGATCTATTATTGCTAACTAATATTGAAGGTTCACATCAAATGCATGGTCAAGGAGAGAAAATTACTAAATACCTTCCCCTTGACTTGGAGTTCATTGATGACAATACGTGCAGTCCCATACAGTGGCTTTGCTAACTTTGCTGACAACATGATACTCATTTCATTTGTAACCCAGTCAAAGCCCATTGCCAAGACTCTCTGTACAAGGTCAACACTTGATGTCTCAATCAGATCTGGGGAAGTACATAATGACAGAAGAAATTCCAAAACCAGACATATCCTCTTATCAGGAAAAGGACTAAAATTGCTTGCTTAAATTATAAACTAATTCAAAAGAGTGGAAACAGTGAGACATGGAAGATTTTCGACAAGGAAGTCAAACTACAAACCACAGAAAATATATGAATGACATAAAGCGATCTTTTACAATTTACCCATGTTATTCTAAACTAGTTGTGAAGCATTCTTCGAATTGCACCTATCCCTGAATAGCTATGTAACATACAAGTAACTCAGTAGATATGATATTTTTGTATAATGCATCAAAATAAAGTGTAGACTATCTAAAAATGTTGCATTCCTAACATTTTATATAACTACCATCTACTATCTCAGCAAAAGTGGACATACTGATTTTTAATAGATGGGCAACTTGGAAGACTATACTACATTGGCTCTTAGCATGTCATATTCAGATACAAAATCTTCAGGACTCGCATTTTAATATTAGTAGTATAGTAAGCACCATATTTAATATTTGCAAAATATCTCTTGAAATTTGTTTTGGTCTGAAATGTGTATTTCCAGACACATCACTATTAGAATTCAATTGTTTTTTGTCAGAATAAACCAAAGGAACACAAATTTCATGACTATAAGCTACTTGCCCATTATCATTCTAGATATAAAAATACCTATTAAAAAAAACGCAACACAAAATTCGAAGTATACACTAAAAGAGCAACACAAAAGTTAAACCCCCTAAAAAATTTGAAGAAGTAATTACGAACTCAGAAGTCAAACCTGTTCATTTGAAGTATACCAATGCACCCCCTGAGACCCCAGACTGGGTGGACAGGAACCTAGTGAAAATTCCAACAACTGAATTCTTTCCTGAAATTAGATGTACCTTTACCAAATAAGTACGATTTAATAGCTAAAAGATTTTCAAGCATAAAAACATCAATTTACAATGATTACATGTACAATATACTTACTATCCATCTTGGTTTACGGTGCTTTATGCGTTTCTGGAAAAGAATGAAATAAGCAAATGTTAGAATACACAAAATTTGTCACTAGCTAGAACAATAAATCAAATGAAAAAACATTAGGATGCCGTATGAGTTGCAATTTGAAATCCTATGTAACTGGAAGTGAACATCGGATGAAAAAATTCAAAAAAAGTTACACACACCTTTTGAAGAGATTTAAAGAAAATTTTCTAAGCTATAATACTATTACATATTATTTGTAAATAAATTCATCCTCACCACCGCTTACCTAGGGCAGTTAAACCATAGAATGTGATGTCTAATCAACTCACAGTGCACAAAGAACATGTGCAATGGAAAGATCTTCTTAAACTGCAAACGAATGTTTCAGGGAGGACGATTGAAAAGAAGTTTAACTGCTATTCTATAACCAATTGATGATAAATAGGTCGACTAACAAGATAATTACTAATTAATATTTTAATGGAACACTTTAAGGCAACGGAAAGAAAAATCCAACAAAAAACTCCAAAATCAGGCGAATGGATATGCTTTCAATTCACGATAATAGCTATTTAAATATAAAAATATATGTGATCATATAAGAAAACATGGCATTTGCATACTAACCAAAATGATTTTTTTTCTTAAAATGATTCACAACATCCAACGCATGCTATAAGCAAATAAATGACAATCAACAAAAGCAAATGATCTGCTCGCTTAAGCATAGATAAGTACCTCAACGGTATAGGATAATTTTTTTGATATCTTACGCTCCATATAATTCGGCCAAAAATCCACCAGAAGCTTGTTCAACCATTGCGTTGGTTCTGCAGGTGTTGTGCTCTATAGAAAAATATTTTAGACAGAACTATGTAAATTGAATCTAAAGAAACCCAAAAACATGAGAAATGTACCGATGTTTGCAACATGAACTGCATCCATTTGTGATTCAGATCTTCCACAAGCTGCCTACGCTGGTACCTCCCATGCTACAAAACCATGTAATTGTTTTCTACATTAGATTTCTTTTTTTTTGCACATCCTGAATAAATGGACTGCGTGTTCTCTTTGCAGTGCCAGTATCTTGTTCTTTCCTAATAAAGGAAGAAGAAGATTTGACCTCGACTTCTACAAGTGACAACGAAATCCGTTCAAAAATAAAGAACGACCAAAAGGAGAACAATTTTCAAAATTTTCAGTCAAAAATCAGTAATTACATGCTAAAATCTTCCAATATAACAAGATGGACAACATGGATCATTTTTCTCTAATTCTCTTTTGAAAAGAATTTTTTACCAGTTACTTCTGTCCAATGTGACATTTTGTTACCACATGCAAAATCTTTCAAAACTCAATAGAAAAGAAAAATAAATGCAAGACCAAAAGACATACCTGGACGATCATCCAAACAGCAACGCCCAAGGGTACCCAATTGGAAAATGGCACCAGCCACCTCTCCACCGACCAGGCGAAGAGCAGAAGTGGAATCAGGAACGGCAGCAGTGGCTTCTCCTCCACAACATGTTCCATGAACCGCACCAGTTCCCTAGCATACACCTTCCCCAACTGTTTCCTCCCCATTTCCACCACTTCATTCAAAACTCACGGCTCCATGGAGTAGCACGAGAGCTACAACGGTGGTCAAAACTTTTTCAAACGCGGAGCAAAAGAAACGGGAAGACCTGTTTTTATTTTCCTTCTCTCCTCGGAGATTACAGAGGAAGGAGTGGAGAAACCACCTGACCCTCCCCCCCACAAGTAAGCACCAGTCCGTGCACAAGTACGGACAGAAAACAAACGGGAGGGGGAAGGTCGGCAAAGATTAAATTTTCCCCAGGGATTTTGAGAGGACGAATGGTGAACTGAGTTGGGTAACTTGTCGAATTTGAAGTTCGAGCAGGATTGAAGAGAAGAAAGAGACGAGAGCGAAGACCAGAGGAGAAGACGAGGAAGAGGAGAAGGAAAAGAGCAGACTTGTGGTAGGAAATGGAACCCACGAAAATGAACGTATCAAGTTATGGACCACAGTTTTCGGAAGTTGTAAAGACTACCAACGATGCGAATGAGGAAGGATATCCATCACAGCACTCACCCACGAAAATGCCGTCTCGTTTGTTTTCTTTTAATTTTAATTTTACATAAATTTTTATATATTATTATTCTTATCGTATAAACGATATCATAATATACATTTATTTATTTAGATGGGTGTCTGATTAACCTGCAAGGGCGGATAGCTTTCAAGTTTCAAAGGTTCTGGTGATCTTTTGCGGTAAAGGTTGACCGTCGATTGATATCATCAATTCACTTACGCCTCCTCCTTTGTGGTTGGTTATGTTTTGTTCTAAACAAATAAAGGTGGTTACGTGGACCTTTCGTTGTTTTGGAGTCAGCCGAAGACGTGGTCAGATCAGATCGGCACCTGTGTGTTCTAACAAACAGCTAAAAATGGGAGTCGCCCCACCCCAGTCTACTTTCTCGAGGAACATAAACAATGATCGGAGATCTCCGGGTAGTACGAGAAACATTTTTCAGCTTCTCCTGTTGTACGATTCAAATGTATTTGATATTCTTTTTTACTTTTCGTTGCATTGATTTTTTCACAAGCTCTGGATGTCTGCGGTATGAAGCATTCCTACACGTGGTGACACTACTACGTACCGTGATTTCCAAACGCGTCGATCGTTAGTCGTCGAAGGACTGGGTGTGCGCGTCGACGTATCTCCCTCCTCGAGGCCTCGATCTCGTCCTGCGTCGATGGCTGGCTGGACTGCCGTGAATGGTACGTCACGTTCGGCTCGCGCGGCGTTTCTTTTCTCTCCATCGAGCATGTTCGTTCAAAGGTGGATTTGAATCTTTCGAGGTTTTTTTGGGTAGACAATAACAATCTTCGTTTGAGTACAGAGGTGGATAAAGTTAATAAAGCTTAGTGTCTTAGTCAAATCTTGAATAGCAGGCTGTTAAACATTAAGGTGTCTTAGATAATGTTAATTACTTAAATGCTGCAAATGACGGTTGGAAGAATAAAAATAGTTTAATTGGACTTCTCTTTAGTTAATAATGACCTTAATAAAATAATGATTTTATTTAACTTTTATTGTCAAAGTACATGCATGACGGCCGCGCCGTACGAATGCACCAAGTCACCATTCACATGCTAAAATAATGATAAACTTAGTTTTTTTTTTTTTTTTATAATTTTTGTTAGGTCAACGTAATTTTTAAAGTAATTTTTCTTTTCTTTTCTCTGTAACAATAATAATAAAAATCTCTATTTTTATTATATCATTTGTTAAAATATATACATAAATTTAATGAAAAAAATAACTTATTAATAATTGTTTAACATACGTGGGTATTTTATTAATAAGTAGCAGGACATTTAAATATTTCCCGTTCACATTACAAATGTTCCTTGCCAAGATAGTAGAGCATTTGGGTAATTTAACTTACATGTGGATCTTTTGGTAATTTAATTATATATATATATATTCTTCTTTCTAATATTAATTATGACATTTTTGTGTCAAAATTCAATGCAATTTGTTTAATTTTATATCAAGAGTAACCAATATTTTCATATCTGTGATGCTCGTAGAAGAAAGCTTTCATCTTTTCAATATTTCTTCAAAACCCATGTAATTAAGGAATGTTATTTTATTTAAAATATTCTTCAAAGCTCATGTAAGGCCTTTTTCATTTTATATATTTTCCAAAGCTCATTTAACGGATCGAGTACGTCTTTGATATTTCAGATATTTTTCCAGAGCTTTATATTTTCAAGATTTCTCAAAGCTCATCTTTATATTTTACGCACAATACATTTCAGATGTCCTTACATTAATGATTGAACTTATCCGTATGTGCACTTGCTCTACTCACACGTATTGTTTACATGTTCGATTTTTTTTATACATACATCCCACTCGCTTATGCACGTACATGTGTATATTTTTTATTTGTGTCAACTGTGCCTTCGTATTTCCTCTCTTCTTCTTTTTTCCATTTTCCTTTTTATTTATTTTCTCTTTGAGAAAACTTTTCTCCATTTTACACAACAGAGGTTTACGTATTTAAAAAGTATAAAAAATATATAAAATAATAAGTTAAAATTTTCACTATTTCTTGTACTTTTTAAAGACACAAAATCTTCTTAGTTATGAAAATGAAATCTTGGATTCAAATAAAAATACAGTCATTATAAAAAAAATTGTGTTATTTACTGATCTTGGTCTTGGAAGTAATGAAAGATTGTGAAAAGAAAAAAGAATTTTATAAATATTTTCCTTGTGACCGAATGACAAGCAGCAGCCACGGGTGAGTCTTCCACGGCTCTCAATTTGTTGGTACCGAGCCCATTGTTTGGAAACAGTGTCGTAGGCCGAAGACGACATACCTATAGGGCCCTATTCCAAAGGCCCAAGTCCATGTCCAACAACCCAAAAAAGTAGGTGTGGCGTCATTTTTTCAAAAAATTTTCTTTTTCCTTGGCAAAATCAGAGTCGTCGAGGAATCATCGACATCATCCACATGCCCCTTGGATTTTAGTTGGATTCGTCGGCCGCGAAGGCATTCGACGTTCCTCGGAATCGGCCATTTTTTCCGGCGTCCACAAGCGTAAGAGTGCTCACGCCGCGGGTGTGCACCTGCAATTCCATGGCGGTATTCAGATTAATCTGCGGAAAAACCAGGTGAGGATGTACGTTTTCCTGCTTTTCCACGATTAGGGCATTTGTTTATGGGCCACATTTGAGTCCTTTTTCGTCTCGTCCGGAAGCCCCGAACTCGCCGGTCTTCGGAGTAACAGACCCCTCCTCCCTTCATCTGCCATTAGAAGACAAGCAAGCACCGGATTCATGCAGACGGAAGAACTTTGACGATTGACGCAAGTCCACCGAATTTCGCCGACATGACACCTCCGAATTCGTGTCTCCAGGCCCAAATTAACCTGGTATTCTGGAGTGAACGTGGCTCACAGGCTCCAGAACGAGGGATGCGTTTGTTTTGATTTTAAAGTATGACTTTTAATTTTTAGATTGATATTGTAACTTTATTTTGATGGAGTAATATTTGAAAAATATATATAATAATTTACTAATTACGTTGGAATAATAAATTTTATAAAATTTTAATTTTACGATTAAAAAATGTGATGTAATTGAAATTTATATAAATAGAATAGATATATAAAAGAGTAAAACAATTTATAAGTAAATATAATTTTTATATAATATTTTTTAATTTTTCCTTTCTTTCTTTTTTTCACTTTTTCTTTTTTACTTTTTTCTCCTCTTCCACTCATGTGTTCTGCATCTTCCTTCTCCTTCCTCGTTTATCAACTTTCTCGTATGTAGGATAAAAGGAGATGTAGGTGAACTTTTTAAGCATGTTTTGAATAGATGAATAAAGTTGTCTTACTTTAACAGAGGTAAATACGTTTATTTGTACTACTTGAAAAATTACTTTAACTTACTTTGAGAACTAAGAATACACGTAAACAAACACATCTAAAATTAAATTTTACATTTATAATCAATTTATTTTAAATTAAATGTTCACGTGTTAAAAAGACTAAGCTCTCGTATATCCACGTAACGCAAGCAAAGACACTTATAAAACCTAAAAAAATCTGAAGTGATGGGAAGTATATATTGAAATGGACTTGATATTTATCTGTGACGAGGGAACTTGAAGTGTAATATTGGATGATCTTTACTTAATTGTAACTAATTAATTTCGAGTTGGGGTTCATTTCAACGCTGTAAAATTCAAGCCATTTTTTCATAAAAGACTAATAAATGGATTGTAGCATCTGGTTATTTGATTACGCAAACATCGGTAGTTGAACCTTAATTAGTAAAAATTTGATACTATACATGACTTGGTTGGTTTTTCAATATACATCTTCGACAACTCCATTAATTGGATTCTAGAAGAACACTCAGAAACGGTAGTTTTTTTTTAAAAATAAAAACTAGTTTTCGTTCGAAAATTTTTTCATCTGAAAATGTGCTTTTGAATGCATGTAGGGCATGTTTCGTAAGCTTTTGATAAAAATATAGTATCAAAGAATGACTTTTTATAAATAATTGAAGGAGTTGTAATTCTAATTAAAAACTATATTTTAAAAGTACGAGAATATTATTTTCCAGTAAAGCAGCCGGCCAACTATTAAAAAGGTTCGTTGAAGTGATAATTATAAAAATATCTTTAAATTTTAAAAACTTAAATTAAATCTCCACTTAAATATAATAAAATTCATAATTGTACGTCCGAGACACAACTTGGAAAAAATACTTTTGAAAAGTAATGATTACAAAGCATTTGGTGATCGACCAGATATCCGACGGGACCATTTCCATTGCACAACGAGGATCGATCGTGCACTTCAAATTCACACGTTGCGGATATATGCGAAGGCAACGTTTATTGACGTTTGTCACTGTACGTTATAATTTTTATTATAATTATAATTATGTATAATAATATTTATTAAATATTTTTAATATTTTATATTAAAAAATTATTTATAAATTTACATCATAAATTATATATATATATTTTTTAAACGTAAATCTATTCTTACCTAATTTTATTATCTAAAACTTCCCTGGCTAGGAAATATAAGACGGAAGTGCATGTGTGGTTCATGATGAGGCCGGCCGGCTATATATACGACGTACATGTATATAAATATTACATATAGTACGTACGTGCATGAAAAGTTTAATTGAAAATCACTTGAGATGTTTATTCGTAAAAGAGAAAATTTTATTACTTTTAAGGAGTCGTAGCCGTAGAAGTTTGTATCGACACAAAAGCCAATTAAGCTGCGTCTGCAATAATGGCTGGAGGAAGAGATTGCCGATTGCATGAAAGGGAAAAAAACACATATATTGCACGACAAAGCATGGAAAGAAAGGACGAACAGGGGGAAAAGAAAAAGCAGGGGGGAGGATGAGGCAGGTACTCTTAAAAAACCAGGAATCCAAGACCTTTTCACCGTGGAGGTACAGGGCAACATCTAAATTCTAGCACGAATTGAGCTGCAGCAGCAGTGGTGGTACCTGCAGAGGAACGGAAATGGAATAAACGCCAGAGGTATTCAGCACAGAGAAGGGCCAAGTGCTATGTGCTAGGCTCCTGCTCTCTTCTCCTCTCTGCTGCCGATAACAGAAATTGTTGCATTCCCAAGAACCCACGCACTCCAATCACCCAAAATGAAATAAATATGTCAATTAATTATCACCTTCTGGGCGACCCGGAACCCAAACATCACATCGCGCGATAATATATAATGCCGCTCTTCTTCTTAATTCTTCTTCCTGCTGCTGCTTTAGCTTCTTGTTGTATTGGCATGGTAATTAATTTGTTTCGTGTATGTGCGGTAGCTAGCTGGTGACGAGCGAGAGATCAAGAGCACTTTGTTTGTGACTCCCAAGTCCCAACAGTTTCACATTCACGCACAAAACATGTCTTCCATCCACCACGTACGGGAGTAGTGTAGATTAACAAATAAACTCCCAAAGAAACAAACTTACAAATAAGACGACAAAATCGTATACATCAAACCCCACACTACTACAACACCTGTGCCGGCCGGATAAGTTCCCCCCCTCGCTGCACGCACTCTTCACTCTCCTCCTCTTCTCATCCGTTTATCGAAACAAATAATACGTGGATAAGTAAGTTAAGAATTTGGAAGGTAAGGAGTCAAATATGAGGGACGGACACTCTCACCGGGCACGTCCAACCGCCACCGCCACCTCCTTCCTCCTCCTCCCACACCAGAACCGGCCACCACCGCCGACAAACCGCTCCACCTCCTCCAATCCCGGAACCATCACGTCCTCTTCCCACGCTTCCTCCACCGCCTCCTTCCCCCTGCCTTCAACCTTCCTCCTCACCGCTTCCGTCGCATCCAGCCTTCTCATTTCCCACCCCATCTCCTCTCTCATCACCTCGATCTTCCCCACCTGCCTCCTAGCCAGTACCCTCGTGTTGCTCTTTATCTCCTCCACCGCATCGTCGAACCTTTGCTTCTCCTCCCCTCCCACTCTCCGGCTGCACCCGGGCTCCGGCGGGTACTCCAGGAAGTACCGGTCGAACTCTGGCACACCGATAGCCATCCCCAGGCCCTGGTATCTCGTCTCCCTCGCTCTCTGACGTTCGAAATGGGTCGCCAGTTCTTCCACCATCCCCATTTCCACCATCTCGTTCACTCTGTTGTCCAAGTATCGCGCCAAAACATCCCAACGCACGTCGACCCAGAGGAAGCAGCACCTGTACCGGAGCGTGTGCCCGGACTTTCCGTCCTTGCTAGTTTGTATTCCTCCAGGCTCGAATGGGTCGTACCCAAAATCGTGCCCTTCCGACAGAAGCGCGTGGACAAACGAGTTTGACCCTCCGGCGACCATTGGCAGCTTTCCCCTTGATCGAATGGACTTTATGCGCTTTGACGCCAATGACCGGAAACCGACCGGACTGAGGTGGCCACCCGCTGGGTCGAGCTCGCCGAGAAGGTGGTGCGGAACGCCCTTCCTATCGATCATGGGCATCTTGTTGGTGGTGATGTCAAGGCCGCTGTAGACTTGCATCTTGTCGGAGTTGACGATCTCCGACGGGTACCTCGTGCCGATGTCTATTGACAGCTTCGACTTGCCCGTCCCGGTCGCCCCCAGTATCACCACTACACCATGACCACCTCCTCCTTCGTTCTCCTCCTCGTACCCGACGGTGGCGGCGGTGACCGCCTGCCTCCTCCACCGGCGCCGGTGTCCGAGGGCGAAGCATGCTGCTCCATGGCCAAGCTGGACGGATCTCATAAATCTTGGTTGGTTTTCTTTGGTTTGTCAAAAGTTGACGGCGGTGGCGGTCGCAGAAGTGGAAGCGGGATTGAGGGCGAGCAACATCTGATATCAAGCCGACGAGGTGGTGGATGTGTGTGTTCCGTTTCGGCTCACTTTATTGACGTGTGAGTGATTAAATACCCAACGTACTCGAAATAAAACCGGTTTAGCTTTGCATGATTCTTCTTATTCGGTCATCAATATTTTTTTTATAACAATAATTTTTACGATCACCATTGTTACAAACGTCATTATTGTCAATCAATAACGACCCCACCCAGCATTACCAACCGATCCAATTAAAATTAATGTCTGGGGAGTACGTGGACGGGTGTTATTCAAACATTGGGGTTCGCGCCGGGCGCATGGAAATTAACTTTGAAGAGTTCGATATTTAAACAAAATTCTTATACATTGTAATTATTATATAAATTTTAACTTATTAATTATTATATAATTTAACTTTTTATTTTATTACATATAATTTTTAAAATTGACTACAACTCTTCTCAAATATACCCATCGTGGTTTTCGTGGTTATAAACTAGATAACGTACTTATAAGACCTCGATCATGACAATGGCCAAGGTGGGGAATCGGCCAGTCGCTCTCCACTTACTTGGGCCGTCTTTTTTCTCCGATCATTCTAACGTCGCTTGGGCATACGATTCGTATTTGATTAATTAATTGTCATATATCTATCTCAATTGGATTGCATTTCGTGAAGTGTACCGTGACGTTGACCTTGAAGATTAGTGGATGCACTGCTGCTGGAGATTGGTGGTGTTCAACGTCAAACAAGATCGAGTCCGCAGTGTCGGAGATATTTGGCTTCCTGGGCAAGCTTGGTACATGTGTACGTAGGTGGCTAGTCTTGATCCTCGGATTTCATTGGGCACAGCTTCGCCGATCTGGTGGCTAGCAAGCAGTATTGGATTCAGGACACGCGCCATTTGAATGGGGACGGACGAACGACGAGCTAGCTACGTCAACTTGTGTTGGTCGTCGTTGTCTTCTGGGTCCCGAGCTAACGTGGACATGCAAAAGAATCTTTTAAAGCACAAGTATTCGACAACGACGACCTAATTGCACACGAAGGCATAGGAGCTTATCATTTGATTTCATGTTTCATCCACAGGGTTGATGAGACGTGCCTGTTTCTATCGTACGTGTTTGCTCCGATCCTCTAGGAGACAACATGCAAGAGGGAGGAAGAAGAAGAAGAAGAAGAAGAAGAAGAAGAAGAAGAAGAAGAAGAAGAAGAAGAAGAAGAAGAAGAAGAAGAAGAAGAAGAAGAAGAAGAAGAAGAAGAAGAAGAAGAAGAAGAAGAAGAAGAAGAAGAAGAAGCTTATTTATTTGTTTATTTGTACAAAATGTTGAACGTTGCTTCCTGTAGCCTAATTGTATGAAAAGCACAAGTGAAGGAGATTACAAGCATGAGCAATGGTATGAACACATGTCAACGTACTGCCTCGACTTTCGTCTCTTCAAGAGATAATCGAGCATAAGAACTTATCGCTGAGGAAGAGATCGAATAGATTATTATATAGATGGCATTTCTTATGCATGCTCTTAATTACATCTCTACTTAATTAACAAACCCTCGAGAATCCGTGCTGGCTCCTATCTTTATTTTTCGAACGTACACTGTATATGATCCTCAATTATATATGATATTTGAGACAAGCAGTTGCATGTCTTCATGGATATTAGTTGGATTAAATTAATTGTCTCGATCCCTCATAATTAATGCATTTTTTTGTTTTTTTGTCTGAAATCGGTCGGCAAAAAGGTAGTCGATCATTAAGATTTAATCTTGACGAAGAATATGAAATCATACAATCCAGACCAATTAATTTCATAAAAGACAGAGAAGATTAGTTTGCTTGTCCCTGCATATATAAAAGACGAAACATTGCACAGGAACGATGATCGATGGGCCGGAGAGTACGTAGTTGGAATAATAGAACCGATATTAGTGGGAAGCTAGTTTTTATTAAAGATTAAATATGACAGGGAATCAGAATATTAACATAATCCCCCCTTTAGAAGAAAGCAAACATGCCAATCCACCACCGCTCAGGCCATTCTATGATTATATTATATTGCATAATCCTAGCTAGTTGTCGCCATCGATCAGTAAAATACTCAGCACTACTCTTCATGTACGTTTAATTTCCAATCTCCAACTGCATTAATTGTTCTCGATCATGATAAGCACAAGATCAAAGTTTCCCTTGCCATGCAATTAAGACAATTAATATCTTAACTATACGCCAACATCGATCCGCATCTCAATTCCGGTGGTAATAGAAAAGAAAGCAAATAATTAATTAAGTTGATCAATTTAATTAGGTAAAGAAAAGGACTTTGGCAGATTAACACTATGATAGATGCCAACTAAAGATAAAGATATATATCGTCCAAAACATCACCATCTATAGCTGTTTATAAGAAAGTGCAGATCGACCGTGGATTCAAGCTAGCGCAATATCTAACTACACTCCTTGCATTTCACGTTACATAACTTCATTCTGATGTCATCTGCCTTAATTATCTTCGTTAGGATATCGATCGCATTTGAATAAAATTAAGTAAAGAGCAAATAGTCTACACGTACAGGAAATCATAATTAGCCTATATATGTGTATATATATATATATATATGTATATGTATGCGTGTGTGTATTAGTTAGGTTTGTTGTGCTGCCGCCGTGGCTGAGGGCACGGCAACGAAGAGGCCAAACACACCTGCTATATATATATATCACCAATTTTAATTTAATATATATAGCAGACAGCCAAGCCATCTTCCCGATCCCCTTGTGGTCTGGGTTAGGTTGTTCACCGGTTCGAAGAAAACAACGTACGGTGATGGTGGATTGGTGTCTTTCGGCAATGATACTTTATTTTGATTACGAGTATCCCAATCAATTACAGTCGATTAATGATCTATTAATGCACGGGCTCTGGGTTACAGTAGTCGCTCGTTGCGTGGTTGAAGGCACATGCGCAGCGTGAGGCCATTGCATGCATGTTTCGGAAACCAAGAACACGCGATTTGTTCTGATCGGGCGCCATCATAGCTGTTGACGACAGTTTCGATTAAACAAACCAAGGACATGCGTGGGCAATTGAAATTTAAGCAGATGCAGCAAAAGTTTCTTAATTAATTCCCATCGAGCAGCTTGCACAGATATATATATATATATATTGCCGTGCATAACATATATAGTATTTTGACTTGACTCGTAGGGCATGAGCTAATATATAATGAATATTTTCATTTATTATTAATTAGTTTTGAAACGAAGATAAGTACTTCGACTCATTAATTACAAATCTATTCCAGAATAAATAATCTCGCGCGCAGCATGCAGCAGCATAATTAGGTAAGAGGAAACAAGGCGTGTTTTAATAATATAATTAACACATTATATATAATCGAAGGAGCACCGACCCCAAGAGAACCGTGCATGCACGTACGTACGCACGCTTGTACGTATGTTGCCGCCGCCCTGCAGGGAGCGTGGTTGTTGTTGAGTTGTTAATCATGTGTGAGCTAGGGTCGGTTGTTGTGAGAGAGGCTGTTAGGGAACCGGAGGCGCATCGAGCGTTGTGAGTCCACCAAACTTTGTCCTCCACGCCTTACGCTAGCTTCTGAGTTACGTACGCTGCCATATGTTTTCCTCTCTCACATGACAGTCGATCATTTCTCCTCCGTAACGTTATGCATTATTACGGCCATCGTTATTTGGCAAATGTGCCACGGATCATCATTACTCAACTGCCATTTTCTCCCGTTTATTTCCATTAAAATTTATGGAAGAATATTATTTAACGCAAACCAAGATTTCTTTTGATTACGATGTATTTTAATTTTAACAATTATAAAAAATTAAAATTAAAAGTGATACCGTAAATGATATTGTAGTTGTATAATACACGCGAGATGCACCGATTAAGGCAAGTCTAGGTGCACTTGAGTTTGACCTAAATGCGATCTAGGTGTGGATGAAT
This sequence comes from Amphibolis antarctica, assembly GCA_024699675.1. NCBI lineage: Eukaryota > Viridiplantae > Streptophyta > Magnoliopsida > Alismatales > Cymodoceaceae > Amphibolis > Amphibolis antarctica. The sequence goes on along the minus strand of JAMKPZ010004000.1, from coordinate 312 downwards.
CCAACGGTTGAGATTAATCCAATAGTGACCGAGTGGTTGGAAACAAAATAACTTAATTAAGTTAATCGACATCAATTGTTGGATGAGACATTAGGAGTGATAACTTATAAACAAAATGAGGTGACCGTGGGATGTGGATCCAACGGCCGCCAAGATGACAGCTTACGTCATTTAATTGGAGACATTAGATTTGAGAAACGGTAGGATCATAACATTTTGAAGAAGTTGATTGATTCTAAGCGTTGAAATCAAAATTGATGGCAAGGATTAAACATGGGTTATAAAAGGGCCTTTCCAAAGGTTTTTTTTTTT
>JAMKPZ010003999.1:0-18053 GCA_024699675.1 Amphibolis antarctica | reverse complement strand
GGGAAAAAAGACAAAAAAATATATTTCATACTTTATTATCAATCTCCAAGTAATTGTATTTTTCTCATGTAAGTCAATGTTGTAATAGTATTGCTCCCTCAAAGTTGTACTCTCCATGAGATTTAGTTTCTAGAATGCCTTTGGTAACAATCTACACTAAATTTCTTTTATTGGATGATTAATGATAGTTGTATTAATATTTGTAAAAGCATGTTTGTTTAAGTTTCCTAATATGTATAGGTATTCGTATGTTGACATATATATATAAAGGTCCTATTGCTTATAAATGAATATATCCAATTTTCACCTAATTTCTCTTATTCCAACAATTACATCAACAAAGATCAAACACCTATTTGTAGGAGGAAGTATTTGTGACATTTTTAAGTTATAGAATAACAAAAAAAATTTAACCTTTAGTCTATATTCTATTTTCATCTTCTATTTATCCATTCTTTTAGTATCTCTTATAACTTATAAAGTTATAATAATCTTATACATGTTGCAGGCAAATCAATCAGCTGACCCTAAAGGTTTTCCATATTTTCATGTTAATTAGGTATCTTAATTTCTGAACTATCGTACAAAGAGATATATAATGTTATGTACTACAATATGATTGCAAGTAACTGGAGTTATAGCTAATATGTAGTACATGTAATTGAAGTATCATATGCTGAGATATATAGAGTTATTTACTTCAAAAATGCCAATAGATGAACATTTGGCTATGCAGAAATTTCTGCCAAAGGCAGGTGCAGTACAATGTCAATAAATGAAGTGATGAAAATTTCATCTAAAGAAGCTATATTATTATGGCCAATAGAAAAACAATATACTCACAAGTCTAGAAAGATTAAGAAATAAACCAAAAAATTAAAAGTTCAGATGCATAAATTGACCTTTCATTTGACTCTAAAGTTCAAACCATGAATCCGACACAGAACTAAAGAAGACCAAACAACCAATTTAAGATAAAGGGTATCAAATTGACTTCCATTGCAACTCCTAGAGTCTAACATGGGATTCATGTACAGTTGTGCTTCAGGATCAACATCCTACTTCTTATGTGAGCCCTCTTTGCAGCTTTCATAAAACCTTAGACAAAAGTCTAATGTTTGAATGTATGTACACCAACTCATCCACACGAGGAATTCAACCCGTAATAATTGTGAAATAAATAAAATATCAGACAATATATTAATAAATGACAACTAAATAAACTATCATTAAAAAATAAATTATCTTACCTATTCACATTATGGATGAAATAATATGTGCTTCTGTTTTTCCTAATTTCTCTCTTAATGATTTTTCCAAAATACTTGCATGCTATGCTATTAGGTAGATTCTAACTAACAACTAGGTGATCAATATGCTGATATGAAATCCATATGCTGCCCCACCAAATGGTCAAGAGAATTAAATGTACCAATTCTAAGATCATTCCACTGAAAGTTCTGACCTTGGTCAAAACCAATTTTGGTGTATCAAAATTGATTGATATGCTGAAATGCTCTCAAGCCAAGGAATCCATGTACCAACCATTTTCAAACAAGCACTTCAACAATCCATTATTCCTCTATACAGAATATGATATACCATTTAAAAAATGATATGCTGATTTAGGCAATGATCCCAAACTTGATTACTTTTCAAGAAAATTGCTAAAGATATGTTCTAGGAATTCTTACCCCCTATTCTACAAATATATTTAATAAAATTACGAAAATTTACAATTACAAATTAGAACATTCAAATATTAGTATTCCTATTAATTTGCACATTTGAGATAAATTGTTTAATAACAATCCACAACAATAAATTATAACATTCATGAACTGCATAATGTTATAAAATTCAAAAACTTCATGCACATGAAATTCACAAATTCCTGTTTTTCATTATATCTTTGAATCACTTGATTCCATGTCTCCATCTTTATCTTTCTGATGTGTGTTTTTCCAACTTCTTCTTTGAGAATGTCACATAATATCATCTCATTTGCTTTGGCATTCCATGTTATGTAAGTTCTTCATGGTAGCTTGTTCTTATCATTAGTGGGTATGTTGGGTTTTTCTGAGAAACAGTGAAAACTATTGAATCAATGTAGGATCCATTACACAATCATATCCAGATTAAAAAAGGTGAAACTCAAATCACCCACGTTTTCAATGCTTGGATACCTAGGTGTCTACCTTAACAACCATGCTCTAAACAGTCCAATAGGCCACATGTAAGACCATAGGTATCTGTTGTTTTAAAAAAAAAATATGCACCGCCTCTATTATCATTAAAATGTCAGGCATACACCACAGAATGTTTCAGGTCCAAAATTACTAATTGAATTTAAGTCCATAATTCCATCTCAACATCTATACAAATTGCTTCACAAACCAAGATAAACCAACCAATTGCAAAAGGACATATCAAAGCACAATTTCCAATGAATAAGAAACACACAAAATAGCCAAGATCATTATGCAGAAGATATCAACAGATAACAGTATAGATGATAGCTAGTAAGAAAAATATCTGAAAAGAAAATAATGTAATAAATAATAAGAACATAAAAAATTATAAATGTGAAAAGAAAAGCAACCTTCCATTTGATCTTATACCAGGCTATGACTAAATAATACAAAATGTTTGGGAATTGCTTGCCACATGTACAAAATAAAAGGAATCGGAAATCTTATTGGTTATTACCACCACGACGTTTTCGTGATCCATTATTATCAGGTAACACTTCCCCATGCCATGAACCCACAACCTAAATGACAAAATAAACAAACAAAAGAATATAAGATAATGTAGTAATAAAACAGTACACTAACAACTTGTAACTCAATAAAACCTACAGGCATCGGAGATCCATGATAATCATAGCCCAATCCATCCATACCAAGGCCATGGCCATAATTCATTCCTATAACAGGTCATGACATTAGCAAATGCATAATGTGGCATTAAGATTGTCTGACAACAGCATGGGCATGCAAAAATATAAAGCATGTTTAATACAGAAACACACACACACACATACACAAAAAGAGACCAAATGTTGAGTACGAAGACAAGAAAAGTGGAGGGTGAGGGAAAAATTGAACCTCCCATGGGTCCAGGTGGACCATATCCAGGAAGAAGACCATATGCCATTTGAGAATTGGCATGAAATCCATAGTCATAACGCATCCCAGGAAAAGTAAGTGGCATCCTGTATACATCAGACATGCCAACTGGCATAGATGGTATAGACCCAGCACCACCATAATATGCAAGACGATCAAAGGACCCAGGCAAAGGTACTGATCCGATCCTCTGTAAAGAAAAAAGGAACAAAACCAAAATAGATTATTTTCCAAACAAGAAATAAAAAATTCTTCAGTAAAATTAAATGTATATGATCTAAAGCATAATTAAGTAATTGATTTAAGCTCATGGCCAATACGAAGTTTAATTATTTATGATCAATTAAATGAAAGACAACAATAAAATAAAGAAAAAGAAAGAAAACAAATACAAATGTCTTACAGGACTGAGTGATGGTCGAGGAGCACCACAATGACTACGATTGCATTCAGTTCGAAAACCAAAATTTATATTTCCACACTTAGGGCATGTCCAATCTCCACAGCGAATACCTGATAACAAATTCATTTTCATTATGTGGACATATATAATATATGTTTGCATAATAAAGGTATTTGATCATAAAAAAATATTCCTTAGAATGAAAATCATGCAGGATTGCGGCAATCCAAATGCCATATGTGTCAAATCATAAACTAGCATTTGCTCATCCATACAAGCACGAATAGTTTCATATTAATAATCAAATATTTTTTCAAATTAGATCGGAAATTTCAAGAAACTAGAAAGAATCTGCCATGCACTACCAAAAATGGGAACAACAGAGGAAAAGCATCCAAGCCCTCTCTGATCCAAGGAATATAGAAAGAGTCAGGTTCGCAGCTTACCACCGTTGCGAGACCTCTTTGATCCAAAAGTGTCACGATTTTCAGCCTAGAAAAGAGAAACCACCACCGATTGCAATACAAACGTCAGGGAGATAAAAATATGAGAGAACAAGCCCAATCGCAGGACAAGCTCTTCATTTCGAAAACCTAGTCTTATCGAAATAGAAGAAGCGCAGACCTTCACCGAAGCCATTGCGTGCCGGAGACGTGAAGGTGAGGTGCGAGAGACGAGCGCTGCCACCGACGAGGTTGCGCTTCGGTTTGCGACCAGTGAATACTGAAAGGGAAGTAAGTAGCGATGACAATGTGATCCGTGTTCATACGGAGAGAACGGACGACACAACCGTGTTGGGCTTTTTTTCACTTGGTAAAGTTGGGCTTACAATTGTTTTTTTTTTTAATTAGATCGAGTTAAAATTTGAGTTATTTTGTAAATAAAATTAAAATTATATAATAATTTAAATAATAAAAATTTATATGTTAAAATTTATATGGTAATTATAATCTCATTTGGTAGCAGGTTTTTTTATTTTAAGAGTGAAAAAAACACTTCTTCTACTAGAGTGATTTTTAGTTTTTAAAGGAATGAAAAGGCAAGAATCTCCTACGTTATTATTACATCGAGAGAGTTTTTTTATTTTAACGGGAATGTTATCAAAAATATCATAAGTGATTTTAAAAGATAGAAGAAATTAAAATTAAATGAAGTTATTGTAGATTTAAATTAACTTTTAAAATTATTTTTAATATTATTATTATTATATAAATTTTTATTAACTTAATTATTATATAAATTTAATTTTATTTACAAAATTAACTTTAATTTTAAAGTTATCCAACTCCAAAAGCTAACAAAGCTAATCTCATGTGAAGTCTTTTTCTTTCGACTTTCAACATGATCACAAACTCGCTTGTGTGTATGAAATTTGACAAAAAAAAATTTAAAATTAATGAAAAATAAAAATAATAGAAAATAAATTCAACGTTTATATACTGTTAGAATTAAATGGAATTTCAAATAAAAGCGTTTATGCTTATGGAAAAGAATTGAATTGATAAAATGTTAAATAACTTTATATTAATATGATTCCGCTCAATCCGTGTATAAATGTTTTTTATAATTTTCAATTTTTAATAATTTATAAATTGTGGAATGATTTTATGTGAATATAATTAATGTTGATTTATGTATAAAAAAGTATATATTTTTTATTTTCCATTTAGAAAAATAACTTACAATTCTTATACACTTTCCATAAATAATAGAATACACAATTTTGAAATTTTGCAAGCAACTAATACTAGAGGTGTCCATCGTGTCCATGATTTTTATGTCAACATAGCCCACGCCTCTAACGGGCAAACTTAGGTATGATTTTTTAATTAATTTATTATTTATATATATTTAATAATTAAATTTTTAAAAATATTTATTTATTTAATAAATAACAACATTCAATGATCAACCATCAATATTCAAGTATTCAACCATTAATACTTAAATTTAATTCAACAATCAACATGACAACATTCAGCCTTCAACAACTTAATAAATAAGACAACAATCCATATAATTAAATTTTTTTATTTATTTATTAATGAATTACATATTTTATATTTACATTATTACAAATTTACAATTACATTTTAAAAAAATTTACAACAAAATTAAATTACATTTTTGAAAAATAAAAATTACAATGTTTTAATTATGAAATGTTTAAGTTTGAGAGTTGCTATATAAATTCTTCAACTTAATCTTATTCACGGAGTTGACCAAGCTCTTAGTCTTTTACACACATTAATGTTTCTATTATATCTTCTTTAAACTTGCATCTTCGGTATTCAAGTATGTTGTCATTCATGCTGAAAACTTGTTTACAAGCTACTGAAGACACTGGATTTGTTAATAAATCATTTGCCATTATTGATAATATTGGGAAAATTATTGATTGTTGCATCCACCAATCTAAAACATCAAATGTATTTAAGTTAGAATGTTGAGTAAATAATAATAATTAGTGATTGGTTGAATTAAAAGTAATTAATTCTTGTCTAGATACTATAGGATTATAATTGTATGATGATGATATTAGAATATCTTCATCAAATCTTGGATCTTGTAAAAATGCTCAAGAATCTAAAGATGGTCCAACATTTGATTCTGGTATTGTGGACATTGGTGGAGGAGAAGATTCTATTCTTAATTCATATCTTTGTATGTATAAATCAAACATTTGATTTAATTGTTCTTCTATTACAGTAAAATTTAATTCTAAATCTACACCTAAACCCATTTGTATTCCCCTAATTAATTTAATAGTATATCTTATTTTACACGTAGGATGTAAGCATGCACTTAAAATATATAATTGTAGGATTTCATTCCAATATTTAAAAAAAAAATTTCATCCTTATGTAATATTGGTTGGAAAAATGGATATGTCTCGTATTTATTAAAAACTCGTGAAATATCATATAAATGATGCAACGCATAGATAAATGTAGAATAATAAATTCCTGATAATCTAATTGTTGCATCATAAAAAGGTTTTAAAAATTTAACAAAATATTTTACAATTTTAAAATGATCATCATTTAATTGTTATTGATAATCATCACAACGATGATAATTATACATAGACATTATTGAAATTTCATATGATAATACATTTTCTAACATTAAATATAATAAATTCCACCTATGTTAAACATTTAAAGAGAATTTTTTATATGGCATTTCAAAAGAATCACATGTTTCATCAAATTGTTATTGCCACTTTCCTAAATTAGTTATAAAACTTACAGCATTACTAATAATTTCAATATAAATTTCAATTTTTTTACACTTGATTGTACAATAATATTAATTATGTAACACATACATCTTTGATGAAATAATTTAAAACCATTTGGTGGACTTATTCTAGTTTTAAACATTGGTATTGTTGTAGTATTATTATCAAAAGTTATACTACCTATTTTATTTCTAATTCCATATAAATCAAAAATTTTCATAATATTTGCAAAAGTTGTTTCAGCAATATGTGGATGTTGAATTTTCCTAAATCCTATTAATCTTTTTTGTAAAATCTAATTTTGATCAATATAATATGCAATTACAACTATGTACTCATCCTTAGTTCTACCCAACCAAATATCTAAAGTGCATGTTATATATGTCATTATTATACTCATAATATTAATAAATTCTAATCTAAGCATATTAAATGAATTCATAATATCTGACCTAATAGTATTTCTATATACATATTTATATTGTGAACAATATGTTTTACTAATATATTCATCAAAACGTTTATTTCCTCTAAAACCTATTGGTAAATATTCTTGACAAATAAATTTAGCATGCAAGTCCTTAACTCTTTCAGAATCATAAGTCAATGAACTAACACTACCCTAAGGAGTAAAAGAAAGTTGGGTTTGAATAGTTTTATCTTTATTCATATTTTCACATGTACTAATATACCTAATTAAATGACCTGTACCGCCAGACATTTTACAAGAGAAGTTAGCGTTATAGAGGTTGCAGAAGACTCGTTCCTCTAAAGTGCTGTCTGTCATGGCTTTCACCATTATTGTGTACTTTGACCAAATAGAAGCTCTCTTCCGAGACTTCCTCGGTAGCACAATTGAAGTTGAAACTCTAGTAGTCTCCATTAATGGCATTATTTCAACTTCAGGAAAGTTTTCTTCAAGATATCCGTAGCCTCTAGAACTTTGACCTTGGTAGTGGGTCATTGGTTGTGATTTGTGAAATGTGAATTGAATGAGAAAATTTGAGAAATTGAGATTTGAGATTGGAGTGGAGGAGATGAGGAGTTGGGTGAAAAAGAAAACACAACTCCCTCAATTTATAGAGAAATCTTGATGTGGCAGCCGATCGTTGCATCTGATCGTCGACCGACCATTGGGTGGAAGCAGGCTGCCTGTTGGCCATTGGACGCGGCAACCGGCCGCTTGTTGTGTGGAAGTAGGCTACCCGTTGTGCAGAAGTGGGCCGACTATTGTGCAAAAGCAAGCTACCTGTTTGCCGTTGGATGTGGCAGTCGGTCGCCCATTAGCTGTTGGACGCTACAACTGGTTGCCCATTGTGCGGAAGCGGGCCACCTGTTGGCCGTTGGACGCGGCAGCCGGCCGCTCATTGCACGTTTTGCCCGTTGCATGCCAACCCTGAGGACCCAACCATTGCACCTTGCACATCGTGACGTTGACCGACCGTTGCACTTCTACTTTAGCTCTTCAGACCCTTCCTCTTCTTCTTCTTCTCTTCTTCAAAGTTCAAACTTCAATTCTTCATGACTTCACTTCTTCTAGTCTTCCCTTCTTCTTCTCTCCTCTTCTTTAGTTCACAGTTCTTTCCTTCCCCTATTTGGCTCTTCTTCCCAGGACCCGATGCCACGACCTAACTGCCAACCTAATTTCCCAACAGCCAACCCAATGACCCGGCGATCGACTTAGGCACTCCAGCTCTTCCTCTTCTTCTTTTTCTCTTCTTCAGACTTCAGTTCTTCACGACTCACTTCTTCCGGTCTTCCCTTCTTCTTCTCTCCTCTTCTTCAGTTCTTCTCTTCCTCTCTTCAGCTCTTCTTCCCGAGACCCAACGCCACGACTCGACGGCCAACCCAATGACTCGGCTCCCAGCTCAAGCACTTCAGCTCTTTCTCTTCTTCTTCTTCTCTTCTTCAAACTTCAATTCTTCACTTCTTCCAACTTCCAATCTTCCCATCTTCTCTCCTCTTCTTCAGTTTTTCCAATCTTCCCTTCCCCTCTTTGACTCTTCTTCCTAGGACCTAGTGTCATGACCCGACGGTCAACTCAATGACCCGCCCACGCACGCAACTGTTCACCCCATCGGCCGCACGACTTGGCAACTGATCCCCCCCTTCCCACGACCTGGCAACTGTTCTCCCAACCAGCTCGTATGGCCTTCCCCCTCGCCCCCTCCGATAGCTCATCTCATAGTCTCGTGTTGGGCTGGGCCGTGCTTATTTCATGCTGGAATTTGTGCTGTGTCGGCATGGCACGAACTACTTGGGGGTCCGACTCAAGCACAACCCACGGCACGAAAAATTTTTCGTGCCGAGCCATGCTAGGTTGTGCTAGCACAACCCGATTGACAACTCTAACTATTACACATAAAATTCACATAAATAAAGTTGAGTAATTACAATTTAAGAAATATAGGAAATCAATCATATATCTCTATTATTTCACATTTCTCTCATAATTTGATCAGACATTCTATATGAAATTTGTTTTCTTTCAATATTAACCAAATATACTATTAGGAATATCTAAAAAGTAACAAAATTTTCACCTTGTCATCAAACGTGATGTCCATTGAAGACAATTGATTTATAATTTTATAGAATACATTCACATGATCTACCACAAGGGTAGTGTTTTGGTATCTCAAATACATCAATTGTTTGATTAAAAATATCTTGTTGGTGTCTTTCTTTCAAGCATATAACTCTTCTAGCTTCTACCACAAAATACCAACATTTATCTCATCACTAATATAATTCAATACATTTGTACCACCCATTATCTAATGAAGCCACATACTTAGAATGTGAAAGCTACTCGAGGGGTCAAAGTGTCAAGATGACTGACAAATGTAGAATGCTTTGCCTATTGCTTTGGTTGAAGAAAACACTAAGGCATCATTCATTAATTTCATTTCTTCACTTTAAGAGTAAGAAAAAATGATTTTCAGATGAATATTTTTGAGATAGGAGAATAGTTAATAATGATTTTGATGAGTGGATTGAAGAATGTTATTATAAAAATAGGAATATTTTTAAAAGTTAGAAGTAGGGAAAGTAAACGATACTTAAGATTAATGAATCTTGACAATAAGTCAGTTCTCACAAAAGCCTCCACGATTAGCAAGAAAACGTTGACTCATTTGGCCTCAAGTATGTGTTGGGAGGTGTAAACTATAGTCACATTTGGTAACAAGGTTTAATAGAGTTTTTACTATATAGAGATGGTGGTGTATAATATTTTTATTAATAAGATATGTGAATAGTAATTGTAATAATTTTTTTATTATAGTATTTAAATGTGAAGACAAAAATAATCTTACTTTTAACAATTTTTGTTGATTTTATAAGTTTATTTTCTAACATCGAAATAATCTTTTATGTGATTTTACGTTTTTTTTTGTTTTACTTCGATCTTTGCACCATTTCTTTGAAAATGCGCTATCCCACCCAACTCACTTTATTGCCAAACGTTGCTTATATATATAATAGTCTACTGGTGCATTGGCCAAAAAGTTGAAGTGCAAAGAATATAATGTTATAAGGTTATTTTTGATCTATAATGATTTTTTTTTAATAAAACACGTTTACAATGAAATTAGATTGCTATTGTTTTGTTCGACATTGTTAGGAATGTTAGAAGCATGCTAATATCCTCCACACACCTTATAAAGAACTTTACTACATGGGGCTTGGATTTGATTTGCGAAATACATTCGGACATTGGTATATATTGATCGTCTCTAATTACTTCACCAAGAAGGTAGAGGCTTCTCCTCTCATAACATTATCGACATTACAACATCATCACATGGTATAGAGTATCGCACAAAGTGATCATTGACAACAAGAACTTTATAGCCTAAAATGTTAAAAGGAACTTCAATCAATTTTGAGAGTTGAATAAAATTAAAATTAAAGTTATTACATAATAATTAAAAAGGTAGAAGTTTATATGTTAAAGTTTGTGTAATAATAATAACGTTAATTAGTAGTTTGTGTCCGAGGAATTGAAGGGAATTTAATTTCATCTAATATGGGTGTTCTGTATTTGTGTGGATTTTTCTTAATAGAATTCATTTAAAAGGAAGGTTTAGAATTCAATTCTGATCTCTCTCCTTATGAATTAAGTGAAATCTCTTCGCTACACCTTTTTTACAAAATATCTTGTAATTTTTATATCTTTTAAAAAGTTAATTAAAATTTAAAATATATTGACTTTTTACTATTTTTTAAAATAAAAATTCAATTCAATTCTTTTCAATTCTGTTATATGTACAAATACTAAAATTTTAAATTTTGTAAGGTATATAAATAATTTTTTATTGAATTCAATTCAATTCTGATTAGGAAATGAATTTTTAACAATTTATATTCTATATACATAAACAAACCTTAAAAATAACTTTTGAAATTTCTTGGAATTGACCTTAAACGAATCCAAAGAGTATCTCTGAAGCTTAAAAGGTTAAGCATCACTGATCATCACTTTATCGACCTTAGGTGAATGGGATGGTAGAGGTAGCTAACAAATTTATAGTGGAAATATTGAAAATGACCATGGAGATTTACCAAGATTGGCATGAGAAGTTGCCTATGCTTTGTGAGTAAATTAGGCAGGAATTCGAACTTCGACAAGGGTCACTCCATATTCATTAGTATAGGGCATGAAAACAATGTTACTAATGGAAATGAAGATACTATCACCGAAGACGTTACCAGTTACTCTTCTCTTGTAAACTCTCTCAACCACCATTCTTTTACAACTCTTTTTTGGTTATTGATGTTTCAACGCATAATAAGGTACATTGCAAATCAATTTGAAGGCTCTTGAAAGTGCAAGTTCTCACCATCCTCACCAAAAAGGCCTCTATCAAAGTAAGTTGTTGGTAATTGTGTTGTAAATAGGTAATCATTTTGTTAATTGGTTTTCCTTGTGATCCACCTTATACATACTTAATTCATTTTCGTGAATTGAAGTGGTAGGTTAAAGAATTTAACTTAAAACTCTTATAGGTTAGAAAGTGAGACTGAGACTCACGTAAACATCTTTCTTGCATATCAACAAAATCAGGGAATAAAATGAACTTTGAGATGGTCAAATCACTCCCAACTTTGGGGAACCCTCTTACCTATTTTTTAATCTCATTTTTCTAAAATTAAAGATATGTCAAGACAATATTGCCTTTAACTTGTCCTTGAGTTGAATGCGATGTGATGGTCTTAGTGCGTTTTCCTTTTTTTTTCACTCTTACATTTTAAGAGTAAAAAAAAAAAAATTAGAAGAATGATTTTAAGACGAAAGAAAAGAAAAAAATAATTTTAATAATAAAAAATAAATTAAAAAATTTAAATATTATTTCAAAAATGTTTTTAAAAATTAAGAACAGATAATAACCCTTTTCACTCCTCGAAAACATCTCCATGACTTCTGGCCGCCAAGGGTACTTGTTTCTTCGACTACTGGATCCGGAGGCAATCGGCTTATATGGTGGGGGGTTGAGATGAGGCTGCTGAGAACTGCGGCGGGAAGAGTCGCTCGTCCTCTTCCTTCCGGTTCCGGTTCCACCTCGCGAAACGGAAGAAGCTGCCGCTGCACGTCGAGTAATGCCGCTCCCTCTGCCGAGTGGATAAATCCCTTCCTCGACGTTTCCGACTTGGTCTTGCACCGGAACCAGCAACCTCCGTCCCCTTGGCTGGAGCGTGTTGTCCACCTCCTCCTGCGCGATTCTGGATCGATCGAGCTTCACCTCGATTCCTTTTGCTCTGGTTTTCTCGTCAAGTTGCCCCCCGCCTTCGTCTCCGAGGTCCTCCGCTCCCCGCACCTTCCGCCCGCCGCCTCGCTTCGCTTTTTCCGTTGGTCTGCCCTGCAGGATGGCTATCCCGGACACATCCTCCAGTCCTACGTCTCTCTCGTCCACATCCTCACCCGATCCACTGGTGACGGTGTTGACGACATCGTCACCGTCATCAGGGAACTTGTTGGGGAGATTAGACTCCGTCGGCTCCCCGTTACTTGTTCTGCGTCGGCTTCCCTCATCAAGAGCTTGGGGGCTAAGGGCATGGTGGAGGAACTGCTGCACGTGTGGCGACTCATGAAGGATAGCAACGGCCCGCCGCCTTCCATCCTCGCATACAACTGCCTGCTTGACGCACTCGTCCAATCCATGTTCGTCGACTCCGCCGCCGAGGTCTTCCACGCCATGCAAGTCCGCCCCGATGTCGTCACCTACAACACCATGATCAAGGGCTATTGCAGGACGGGAAGGACATCCCTGGCGCTCGACATGTTCCGTGCCATGACAAAGGCACATGCCGATCACGACCGCCACCGTACGCCTCCCGCCCCTGATAATATCACTTACATGACCTTGATCCAGGCGCTCTATTCCCATGGTGACTTCGATGCCTGCTTCCGACTTTACCATGAGATGGAAGAAAAAGGCCTTCACATCCCACTCCACGCGTATGCTTTGGTAATCGTAGGGCTCTGCAAGAGTGCTAAGCCACTCCAAGCATGTTCTGTGTTTGATAAAATGCGCAGCACAGGATGTAAGGGCAACGTTCCCATATACACTGCTTTGATCGATTCCTTTGCAAAGAATGGGAACGAAGAGCACGCCGTGGCACTGTTCCAGAGGATGAAGGATGAGGGTTTTGAGCCTGACGAGGTCACCTACAGCGTGCTCATTAATTGCTTTTGCAAGGTTGGGAAGCTTGACAAGGCTATGCAATGGTTCCACTTCTACCAGCGGACTGGCTTGCCGATCAACTCCATCTTCTACTCCAGTCTCATTGATGGATTTGGTAAGGCTGGGAAGGTGAAGGAGGCGGTAAATCTCTTTGAAGAGATGGTGGAGAAGGGGTGCACCCCAGATGCTTACTGCTACAATGCACTCATAGATGCCTTTTGTAAAGCAGGAAAGATAGATGAAGCCATGTCCGCATTTGAGAGAATGGAAATTGAGGGTTGTGATCAAACTGTGTACACCTACACGATTCTCTTGGATGGCTTGTTCCGAAAACACAAAAATGAAGAAGCACTGAGGTTGTGGAATATGATGATTGACAGGGGAATCACTCCAACTCCTGCATCATTTAGAACACTCGCAACAGGTCTTTGTCTCTCAGGGAAGGTAGAAAGAGCGTGCATGATACTAGATGACATGGCTCCCATGGGGGTTATCCCAGATTCTGCCCATGAAGACATGATTGGTGTTTTGTGTAGAGCTGATCGGATTAAGCAGGCTTGTAAACTTTCTGATGAAATTGTGGATAAAGGGCATGAGGTACCGGCAAAAGTCAGGACCATTTTGATTAATGCACTTAGAAAAGCTGGGAAAGCAGATTTGGCGATCAAATTGCTGCACAGTAAAATTGGTATCGGCTATGACAGGCTTGGCAGTGTTAAACGGAGAGTCAGATTTCAGAGTCTTTTGAGTAAATGAAATTATTTTAACACTATACACACTATCATGCATCACCACATGTACATTAATCATTTTTGAGATTTCTGAATGTGTAATTCCGTGAGAGTGAACAGACTTAAGCTGTTACCATTCCTGCTTTGTAGGTTTTCTGTTTTTTCCTCAAGTGATCAACTTGTTTGCTGTTATTTTTTTTCTTTATATGGCAACATAACATAGCCAAAGAGGTCACTTCTGGAAAATCATGGCACAACTCATTCAACATTTTGTATATTGCAGCTATATGCTATGCAATATCCTCTAAGACCTCTTTGGTGCCCTTATGATTTGGATGGAAAGTGTGAAGATGTACAATTGGATTCATTTTGTGATTTTTTATTTTTGATAAATTGTCCTTGACCTTTTGAAATTTTTGTAGCATGCTTTTGTCATCTTTCCTCTTCTATTTCTAAGTGTAACTTTCTTTATCAAGTCACGATGAAACCTAACCAAATAGAAGTTGAGTGTGATTTGGCTATTGATAAACACACTGAAAACTATGATCATGAGCTTAATGCAATTGGCACTAGATGTGCAGGCTTATTCATGGGTTCATGTTTTTTTTCTAGAGCATTTATACACTTGGACCTCTTGTCTTGATAGATGTTGGAGTGTAGTCCTACATCGGGTATCTTGTCAATGATGACTGGACTTATAACATAGTAGAATATCTCTTCTACAACTTAACTGAGTTTTGTAGTATATTGAGTCCTATCTTCACATGGTATCAGAGCACTAGGTCTTGGATCCCCACCTTTCACCGAATCTACATGCGTAAGCCTATCCTAACTGAGCCACATGTGCGGGGGAATGTTGGAGTATAGTCCCACATCAAGTATCTTGTCGATGATAACTAGACTTATAATATAGTGGGATATGTCTTCTACAACTCAGCTGAATTTTGTAGTATATTGGGCCTTGTCTTCACAATAGAAATGAAGACTTTCTTTTATAAATGAGTTACAGTCAACTAGCTCTACCTTTGGTCAAAGTTTAATTTATTACCTTCAACTTCAAAATGTTACAATGAAGAACCTCTAATTACTTATCATTTAGTCGTTATGACAAAGTTAACATTTTTCTTATTTTTCCCATTTTACCCTTACAATGGAAGATGAAAAAATTTATTTTACAGCTAATTACCTCCAACTAATCAAAACATTAACATCTTCCAATACTTTTTAAAAGTAAAAATGGTACAATATTTTCTGCTCCTTATACACATTCTTTAGAATGTCTTATAGATATATTCACCAAAACCTTACATTTCAATGTTTTCAGATTGTGCAGTAAGTTCAGCATAATAGATATACATGCTCTAGCTTGAATGGGAATGTGAGTCTTATGTTCAACTATAAGATAAATGGATAAATGAACATCTTGCTGTTTAAGGTTTCATTACTCATCCCTCTCTCTCTCTCTCTCTCTCTCTCTCTCTCTCTAGATATTTATATATATATATATATATATTATAATAATAATAATAATAATAGTAATCAATGTCTTGTTTGCACTATTATCAGTGAGAAATCATGTTTAACACTGGTTTTTAGACATTTTCTTTATCTAAGGTACCACTTGTGACAAGCTATGCTGTTTGCAAGCTTCATCAGCATCATACTGCTCCCCAAGAAGCATGCAGGCACCATCATTTTCACATACAAGAACAAGCTGGTATACATTGATCAATCGGGCTGATTCATTTGAACAAAAGCTTCAATTAATGTGTGTATATTTACTGGGCATCGCCTTAGGCATCTCCTTGGGATCAGCAGCCCAGATCTGTATGTTAATGGTGAGTAGCATGTGTGCCTTTTTTCTCCTGAAGGTCTGGCCATCCAACTCCATGTATGTGCTTTTTTTGATAATTGTTTTTTTTTTCTTAAATTGAAATAAGATGGCATCAATTGTGATATCTCACAATCTGGCATGTGTAACTAACACTTAATTTTGACCATCAAGTTATAGTGCATATATGCATGCATATGAGAAGAATTAGTTAATTATTTTGTAGCCAGCCAGTAATTAATTACATGCACTGATGTGTACTGATATTTCTAGCAGAATTCAAATTGTTTGGGTGGTATTACTCGTACTTTTGACTTAAGTTTAAAATGAGATCTTAGAATCTTATTTTAATGTGACTTAATTGTTAAAATGTCCATTGTGACTAAGGTCCTTCAACGTTTGAAATGTGAATTTACTATCTTTGCCACTTACAGGTTCCAGTATCTGTCATGCTTCAAGCTGAGTTTTCTGCCGGAAGATGTTTCTTGGAAAAAGTTGGGTCCTATTCCAGTGTGGACGTGATAACATATTTTTGGTGTTGTCATCATCACCTCTCAGGTTTGTAGTTTTTGATGTGGCACGATATATAGGCAATCTGGATATATTTTTACATTTTACTGTTCATTTTGGGCACTTGTAACTCTGATGCCACAATTGTACTTGTTTTGGCTACAGTTTTCTTCTTTGATAACTGAGAGAAAGTAGGTTGCAAGAGAATTATCAAAGGTATTTTGCAACTGAAGGCCCAATCTGCAAAACTCTGGCATCTCAATCCTCGAGCTTTTCCTGAATTAACTATTCTCAACCTTTTGCTTTCTCTCATTTTAATGTATTTGGTAACACGAGGTTTTCGTTTGAGTTTTTGTCAAACCTGCATGTCACTTGATGTCTACTATAGAAGTTATTTAGATTGTTGAGATTTTTTTATTCTAATGACGTAGATTTAGCCTCCTATAATCCACTGATTTTAATCTTTACACCTCTTTCTCCTTTTCGATGTCTTCCATTTCATTAATGTTTAGAATTTGCACACATGATGGCTTACACTTGATCTCTGAACTTCAGGTAAGTTCGTTTGTTGAAAAAACAAGAGCTGATGTGCTATTTGAGGCTAGTTTTTACTTGGATTTTGTGTCATTTTATGGATAAACTGGTGAATGTCTTTGCTTGGTTAACATTTAGAAAATTTTGTTTTTATGCAGTATTTGATTGTTAGAAAAAATATTGCATTATAATCTATTGTACATAATTTGTTTTGATGAATTACTACAAATCAAAATATACACACTACAGGTTAGAAAAATCATTTCTAGTCCGAATTTCTTGCTTAATTTATAATTTTAGTTTTCATAGGTAGTTTGGACGGGTGTAGCATGGGAAAGGTGATCTAGTAGAATTTAAAAAGGGATCTCCATTGTGTCTACTATCAATTTAATGCCAATTGGTTAAAATGTTACTATACCCACATGGCAGGAATTGTGTCCACTGGGCTAGATAGTAACGGCCAGAGTTTTTTTTCACAACAGTTACCCTGATTGCACGTTTTTGTGTTTCTGATATTCTTAATTTCTTGAAATAATAGGTTGGACGGGAGACATGTTGTCTTTGGCAATGTGATCTCCACAGTGGATGATGTCTCATGTCTGTAAGATCTAAGCTGAATGACGTCAAAGCGGTACTCCCAAAAGGCAAGGTTTTTTTTTGTCTTTGTTTTGAGAAGTAAAAGACATGGTTGTTATAGTTTCGTTTGCAGATATTTGAACCTGACAATTAATTGTAGGGAGCCTACAGGACATTACTATCGGGACAACGGTTTAGGTTAGGGCTGCTTTCATTAGGATGCATTTAGTAATGAAGTATTTTAATTTTGAATATTATGAAAAGTTGAAAATTAAGGAGGGAGTTAAGCTTTACATTGAATTATAAAATAAAAACTTATATCACAATAAATTTTATGATGATGATGTTTGAAAATTTGTGTAAAGTTAAAATTAGAATTTAAAAATTATTACCAAACAAAATTTTAT